>WBZZ01001134.1:120000-130000 GCA_019918135.1 Paulinella micropora | reverse complement strand
GGACGAAGAGGAACTTGCTGGGTGATAACTTTGCCATCCATGTGGCGGGGTAGGAGGGCTGGACGCGGCCGCCGCGGACGACGAAGAAGGGCTTGCTGGCGGAGGCATGGTGTAAGGGCATCCATATGGGGTAGGAGGGTTGGACGCGGTCGCCGAGGACGACGAAGAAGGGCTTGCTGGCGGAGGCATGGTGTAAGACCATCCATATGGCGGGGTAGGAGGGTTGGACGCGGCCGCCGAGGACGACGAAGAAGGGCTTGCTGGCGGAGGCATGGTGTAAGGCCATCCATATGGCGGGGTGGACGCAACAACTGGGGAAGTGGTGGCGGGTGGGGTGGACGCAACAGCTGGAGAAGTGGTGGCGGGTGGGGTGGACACAACTGCGGAAGAGGTGGCGGGTGGGGTGGACGCAACTGCGGAAGAGGTGGCGGGTGGGGTGGACGGGGCCTGCGTGTCATGTTGTATGTATGCTATGTATGCATGTACGTGTGTACGTGTTCATGTGTACAATGCGTCTGTATGTATGTATGTATGTATGTATTTATTCTATGTATGTATGTATGTTTGTATGCATGCATGCACGTGTGCACATGTAAGTATGTATGCATGCACGTGTGTGTATGGATGTATGTAATAAATGTATGCATGCATGTATGTATGTATGCATGCATGCATGCATGTATTCACAAAATAAGGAAACACTGTATGTATGTGTGTATGTATGTGTGTATGCATGCATGCATGTATGTATACGTATGTATGTATGTATGTATGCAATTGTATGTATGCAATTGTATGTATGCATATGTATGTATGTATGTATGTATGTATTTACTATGGTACGTACCGATTCCAGTTCTTTCTTCAGCTTCGTGTTCTCAGACTTGATCGCTTTCTACACATATTGCAATATAAGTCTATATGAGCACTGTATGTATGTATGTATGTATGTATGCCAAGGCCTTCGCGCGCTCTTCCGCAGCCTTGGCCTTGGCATTCCCCTAGATTCATATGCACATCCGCCTACATTCATATTAGCATAGAGCATCTTACAAATTCTTCTTTCCAGTACCAAGGTGGATATTTCCTTTCCAGTAGCCAGATGGATTCGTCCTTGCACACACACACACACACACACAAAATGTAATCAAGACGAAGTATGAAAGACGCGTAGATCACCTTTGCCGCTTTCTTCGGTCTGCCACCTCCTGCTTTTCCTCCACCTCCGTCCTTTTCCTCCACCTCCTTCCTTTTCTTCGACCCCCTCTCCCTCCCTCCTCCTCCCCCTCTCCCTCCCCCTCCTCTTCCTTGTCCTCCTCTCCCTCCCGCTCCCCCTCTTCTTCCTGCTTTGCCTTTTGTCCCTCTTTTTGCTGCTCTTCCCCTCCCTTTTGCCCCTCCTCTTGCGGTCTTCTTCTCCTCCTCCTCCTCCTCCTCCCCCTCCTCCTCCTCCTCCCCCTCATCTCTCCCTCCCGCTCCCCCTCCCGCTTCCCCTCATCTTCCTGCTTTGCCTTTTGTCACTCCTTTTGCTGCTCTTCCCCTCCCTTTTGCTCCTCCTCTTGCGGGCTTCTCCTCTTCCTCCTCCTCCTTCTCCTCTTCCTCCTCCTCCTCCTCCCCCTCATCTCTCCCTCCCCCTCCCCCTCCCGCTCCCCCTCCCGCTCCCCCTCCCGCTCCCCCTCCCGCTCCCCCTCCCGCTCCCCCTCCCACTCCCCCTCCTCTTCCTGCTTTGCATTTTGTCCCTCCTTTTGCTGCTCTTCCCCTCCCTTTTGCACCTCCCCTTGCGGGCTTCTCCTGCTCCTCCTCCTCCTCATCTCTCCCTCTCCCTCCTCCTCCCACTCCCCCTCCTCTTCCTGCTTTTCCTTTTGCCCCTCCTTTTGCTCCTCTTTTCCTCCCTTTTGCTCCTCTTTTCCTCCCTTTTGCCCCCCCCCCCCCCTCTTGCGGGCGTCTCCTCCTCCTCCCCCTCCTCCTCCTCCTCCTCCTCCGCCTCCCCCTTATCTCTCCTTCCCCCTCCTCCTCCCGCTCCCCCCTCCTCTTCCTGCTTTTCCCTTTGCACCTCCTTTTGCTCCTCCTTCCCTCCCTTTTGCCCCTCCTCTTGCGGGCTTCTTCTCCTCCTCGGACTCCTCCTCCTTCTCCTCATCCTCCTCTGTGACGATCGAGACGCCCTACGCAAGCAAAAGATACTTATGAGACATTCTCTCTCTCTCTCTCTCTCTCTCTCTCTCTCCCTCTCTCTCTCTCTCTCTCTCTCTCTCTCTCTCTCTCTCTCTCTCTTGTTCAGCCTGGGGTGAAGGTATGTATGTAAAATTGTTTGTATGTATGTATGTGTGTATGTAAACTTCTATGTAGTACTACCTCCTCATCCTCCACCATGCGCTGCTTGGCGCATTCTTCCTCGAGGTGGCGGCGCGGGGATCTCTTCTGTGAGCATGTATGTATGTATTATTGTATGTATGTATGTATCTATGTATGTATGTATACTGTATGTATGTATCTATGTATGTATGTATGTATGTATGTATGTATCTACTTGTATGTAATAATTGTACGTATATATGTATGTACGTACGTATGCATGTATGTATGTATCTATGTATGTATGAATGTATGTATGTTATGTATGTATGTATGTTATGTATGTATGTATGTATGTATGTGCATGTATGTAACATTCTATGTATGTATGTATGTATGTATTACTAATACCATGTATTTATGTATGTATGTATATAATATATTATGTATGTATGTATGTATGTATGCAAGCATGCAATATTTTACCTCGTTGGCAAACCACACCTCGTAAGCATTGTTCACCCGTTTCGCATACCTCTTGTCCTCGTCCACGTCTGCACACGCTTCAACTGAGTAGTCCCGTACAAACCTGAATCGAAGCAAATGTGAATAATATTTTTAGTATATGTATGTATGTATGTATGTGTGTATGTATGTATGTATGTATGTATACATACATGTATGTATACGTATGTATGTATGTATGTATGTATGTATACGTATGTATGATCTATGTATGTGTATGTATCAATGTATGTAATATTATATACATAACCGAGTACGAGGTATCCACAGAAATACGTCCGTGACTGTGTTGAGGCACCCCACGGAGTAATGCTTCTGCCGACCCGTGTGGGCGACGCTGTTGACGAACAGCGTGTCACCACCAGCATTGGGCTAAAAGGGGAAGGGTGGGTGGGGGGGTGGGGGGTGGGGGGGGGGGGGGGGGGGAGGGGATAATGTCTTGACACTCGATCGCCTCTCTGTCCACCACCCGCTCGCCCGCCCGCCCACTCGCCCGCCCGCTCGCCTCTCTGTCCACCACCCACTCGCCTCTGTCCACCACCTCGCGGCCGCTCGCCCGACCGCTCGCTCGCCCGACCGCCTGCCCACTCGCCTGCCCGCCCGACTCTACGCGCCCGCCTCTGCCCGCACGCCGGCACGTGCAAGATAAATATATAACAATTGTATGTATGTTATGTACGTACTGTAGCCAAGTGGTATGTCATCACAAGTGATGCTTGCCCATCGGGTCGGCTGTAATCCAGCATCGCCAGGAGCTGAGCGCCGTTATACCAGATCCTATTACAAATATATAAATATATATGTATCATGTACATCTATTTATCTATTATAACCTATTAGTATTGTGCATTGTATGTATGTATACATGTATTTATCTATTACAATTAGTCTTGTCTGTATGTATATATGTGTTTATGTACTAATTGTATGTATAAGTATGTATGTATGTATCTATGTATGTATGTATGTATGTATGTATGTGTATGTATGTGTATGTATGTATGGATTATGTATGTATATATGTATATATGTATATATGCATGTATGTATGTATGCATGTATGTAAAACTATGTATGTATGTATATATGTATGTACGTATTTATCATTGTATGTATGTATGTATATATGTATGTACGTACGTATGTACGTATGTAATACTATGTAATACTATGTATGTATTTATGTGTGTGTACATGTATGTATATAATTATATAATACTATGTATGTATGTATATAATTGTACCTACGTATGTATGTATGTATGTATGTATGTAATATTATATGTATATCTTTTTTCCATCTATCCATCCATCTATCTATCTATCTATCTATCTATCTATCTATCTATCTATCTATCTATCTATCTATCTATCTATCTATCTATCTTAGAATATATCTATCAATCTCTACTCAGGATCTTTTAATCTATGCATGCCCTACATTCTTTTGTGCCGTGCCCTGGGCGTTTTGACACCGTCCCATCGGATCTGGGAGTGCGTAAGGTATATATGTAATACTATGTATGTATGTATGTATGTATGTATGAATTTATGTATGTATGTATGCATTCTATGTGGTATGTATGTATGTATGTACGTACGTATGTATGTATGTCTGTATGTATGTATGAATTTATGTATGTATGTATACATTCTATGTGGTATGTATGTATGTATGTATGTATGTACGTACGTATGTATGTATGTATGTATGTATGTATGTATGTACGTATGTACGTATGTATGTATGTATGTATGTATGTATGTATGTACCCCAAAGGCTGCGCAGAACTCCTGCAAGTCTGCTTTCAACTTCTCTTTGATGGATTGCAAAGATGGATTCTGTCACACAACATACATTTATTTGCCAATAGTATTCTGAAACACATACATTCATATATATACCTCGTCCACTGGAGCCGCTGGCGCATCCTCACGAGCTTTCACACACAACACATCAGGCGACTTGCATTGGCGGGCAGGCTGGTATCGTAAGGTGTTGAAGGATAGTGACAAAGGTGCAAAGATCCTACTAGTACTATCTAACCAAGACTTAGAATACCCTATTGTTAGAAGCTGACCTACAAATATCTCCCTAGCTGACTGAAACCACCCCACATATCCAGCCTTACCCTCTATCCAATTAGGATCAAGGGCGAATGATAGGTTAGGGTCCTTGGCGTGGGCACAGAAGGCCCAGCCTCCATAATCACGCAATTGCTCATGTGTTGGGTGTGACAATAAAGAGGTAAGCTGCTTAGGTGGTACATATACACAATATGTTTCTGAGATGTGTAAAACATAATCATCTATCTTTCTATCTCGCCCCGCCCCAGCTATACTGAAGCCCCTTTTATCTAACTTACCACACCCCAGACACGTAGAACCGCAACACCAGAACCATATGCTTATATTCACTCTTTCGCCTCACTGCCTACCGCTGGTCTAACCCCTAATGCACACCCCTCACCATGATCTATTAAACTACCCTTAGCTTCCCTAGCAAGCCCCAGCTCGTGCCTGTTATGTATGTTTCTTGACCCCCTACCTGCACGCAAGGCTGAGAAGCTCGAGGACGCAGAGGATGAGGAGGAGGAGGAGGAAGACGCCGATGAGGAGGAGGAAGACACCGGGAATGAGGAGGAGGAAGGGTACTTCTGCTCCTAAGCACAAATAGCAGAGCCAGAAAGCCACACAGGATCAGTAGTTCGTTAGCTTTCCCCACCAGCCTGTGCTATTAGTAAGAAAGTGAGCAAATCTAGGAAGACAATGGCAGCGGCAAGGTAGACCATGACGCAGACAGCCAGACAGGCAGAAGGATCTATTTATCTATCTATCTATCTATCTATCTATCTATCTATCTATCTATCTATCTATCTATCTATCTATCTATCTCTATCTATCTATCTATCTATCTATCTATATATCTATCTATCTATCTATCTATCTATCTATCTATCTGTCTGTCTGTCTGTCTGTCTGTCTATCTATCTATCTATCTATCTATCGATCTATCTATATATCTATCTGGGGTGCCTTATGTGTGCCTAGCCATACGCCTATAAGTCATATGCCGAAATAGCGACGGGAAGCACAATCCTGTTCCCTCAGGGTGCCCTTTCTCGCTTGTTGAGCCCGGAATAAAACCCACAGTGCTCTGTCGGTTTATACTAGACTGTCGAACAGTCTCGAAACTCCATCTGCTTACTGGGCCCTCTGTAATGGAGGTGGGAGCTCGTTCTGCAAGGGGCGCTTTATGGAACGAGCCCTGGCCCCGCCTGGTACTAGGAAGCTTTGGTATTGCCTGTATCAGTCCCTTCCGTGCAAACATCACGCCTTAGCTGGGCATCGGGTTAATACTTTACCCACAGACTTCCTGGTTGACGAAATCAGAAGCTCCTTTTTTCTGACATTAGTCGATATTTCATCTATCTAGTACCTCGCACTCTGTGCCAGATGCTGCCCTCTGGTCTCGAATCTAAGAACACGCAATTGATATAAATGGAGATTATGGGAATATATCAATATTACCTTGACATGATCGCATACGAGTCTGCCCTCCGCAGCCAGAACGTTCTACACACACAAACAGATAATGCTATATTATGAGGCGAGACGATAAACGAGTATTTATGAGGTGAGCCGGGCGAGGCGAGCCCGGAGGCCGAGCCTGCCCGGCGAACCCCATAAATATACAGAGTTTATCGGCGAGCCGCATATGTATTTTTATGGGTCAGCTCTATCGATTTGATTTTCTCAAAAGTGTTGTGCACACGAAAAACCAAACGTCATGTCTGGTTTGAAAGACTTGAAAGTTCTTAGCGAATCGTGATTTCCCTGGTCAAGTTCAAGACGATATTAAGACTGCAGTGAAAGAACTTCAAGGATTGACTGACTCTTCTGCCGAGGTTATTTTTTTGATGTGTTTTCTTTATATTCTTTATTTTCTTTTCTTTTTTTGGTACTTCACTTTTTTTTTTTTTTTTTTTTTTTTTTTTTTTTTTTTTTGTAGTCTTACTCGAGAGCTCAAGGCTATTTCACTGCTTTTTTTTTTGTTGAGGAAATAGATGTTTTCGATGAAGACTGGATGGATCAAGCGTTATTTTTGTTTTTTTTTCTTTTCTAATTGTATTTTTGTTTTAGATTGTTTGTGCTTTTTTCAAATATCAGCATGACGAGAAGAAGAGAAAGTGGAGCACTCTCAGTTCCTACTATTCTGCTTTGAACTAGTTGTTCAAGAACAAGTATGGGAAATCCATGACCAAAGCTTCTCATCCCATGGTCTAGCAACTTTTGGGAAGCTATGAAACAGAATACAAACCCAAGAAAGCCATGCAAATCCCCCAAGAGTTGCTTGAACGTTATTGGAATTCTGATATTAGTGAGTGAATGTATTCACCTAGCGTTTGATCGCGTATTGCAGTCATAAAGAGCCTTCTCTCGACGATCCAGAACACGTTTTTAACACTGCAATTTCAGGGACTTCTTTTTTTGATGTCTGTCGCCGTCAAGACCTGCACAGCTTTTCTCGTTCGGTGTGGGATATCAAAAGTGTTGAGAATGCAGACGGAACTTTTGAACTCATTGGATATTTGGCAGGCGAGCATGTCAAAGGAAGAGGACAGAGCAGACACGGTTTTTCATTCACTTCATTTTTTTTTTATTATTTTTTTAAAGTTACTCAAACATTTTTAATCACTTTTTGTACTGTTACATTTTGTGTGTGTGTATGTTGTGCCTATTTGTGACCAAATCTGTTTGCCAACAGCAACATGTTTTGAAGGCTATTCAGTTGATGTTGGATAACTCCAAACATACCAACCCATCTGATCGACTTTTCTGTAATTGGAATCAGAAAGGTCGAAAGTTCGTTCAGGGATCTAGGTACAAAAAGGCAAATCATATCGCTTTTTACTTAGTTTTTTTTTTTTTTTTTTTTTTTTTTTTTTTTTTTTTTTTTTTTTTATAGATTGGTGATGTTTCCAAAAATATTGCTAACTGGCTTGGCCTGCCGAATCCAGACTCCTACATTTTTCATGGTTTTTTTCTTTTTTTGTTTTCATTTTTTTTCTTTTAGGATTTTCTATGTATGTGTAGGTGTCAGAGGAACCTCTGCCACTTCTCTGGCTAATTCTGCTTTGGAGCCCCGTGAAATAGCTGCAGCTGGCCGTTAGTCAAACGAATCAACTGCGCTCAGCTATGCCAAGCAGTCCGATTATGCTCTACAACGTGGTGAGCTTGCTTTGTCTACTTCGCATTCTCCGTCTGAATTGAGGCAGCATGCTGCTGCATCTTTACGCATTTTTCTGTCTTCTCATTCTTCTTATCCTCTTCCTCATCTTCCTCCTCCTCCTTTTCCTATTTCTTCTTCTTCTTCTTCTTCTTCTTCTTCTTCTTCTTCTTCTTCTTCTTCTTCTTCTTCTTCTTCTTCTCGTGGGTTTTCTCGTTCTATTCCTAAGGTTTCTTCTTCTTCTTCCTTTCATCATTTTTCTTCTAGAGCTCTCCATCATCTCTTTCTGTGTCTTCTGCTGCTGCTTCTTTAGTTTCTCTTTTTTCCTCTTCTTCTCCTTCTCATTTTTCTTCGTCTTCTTCTTTGTCTGCTTCTCCAATTTCTTCTTCTGATTTTTGGGAAAGAGGTAAACGATTGTCTGAACAGAGAACTGTCGTGAGTTCAAAGAGGAAAAAAATGAAGAAAATCTGTGGCTGGCCTGTGAAACCTAATGGGATTGCTTGCTCTGATTTGGCTTCTGATGGTATGCCATTTTGTCCCTACCATGTTTGCATTGCTGTTGACTTTCATGTTCCTCTCGACATTGTATGAACGTGTATGGTTTTGCAATGATTTCATTCTTTTGCTGTCTGCCTGCTTTCATGATCATTATGGAAAATATTGTTGATCAAAAGAATAAGGCTTCATTCTGGTGGGTTTCAAGCTAGTTTTGTCACTTTTCATTAAATACGTATTTTGTTCATAAGTTGATCTTTATGAGTCCGGTTTCGAACCGATAATGTTCACTTTATGAGTGAGCTGACCCATAAAAACATGAAACAGTATGAAATTAAACAATTGTACATGAAGCAAGTGGCGCGCCCGACGTCGCCTATCCAGGTAGAACTCCAAAACGGTGGTCCAAAATTCAAAGTCATAAAGGTCCGTCACGGGAATGTATCCCGCAATAATTCCAAACACGACATTTGGAAAACAATAGACATCATCAAGCATGACATTTGAAAAGAACGCGACAATATATTTCCTTGCTGCCTGCTGCCTCCCGGGCGACTTGAAGATAGACCTAGGCAGAAACTGCCAGCATACACACACAATGACGAGGTGGGTAGAGCACTAGCACGACGCAACCATCCCCCCCCCCCCCCCCCCAATGAAAAGGAGTCTTTCTCTCCACCCCCCCCCCCCCCCGGGAGAGAGAGAGAAAAGCAGTGACCATTGCTCCATCCCCGCAATGGCATGTGACACTCAACTATTTATTGATGCCCCCCCCCCCCCCTCTGCTGGTAGTACTACTAGCAACAAGCAAAGTAAGCAAGAGGCAGACAGCAAGGACGGGAAACAGCAACAAGTAAGCACAACACCGGGGGCAGTTTGGTGTCATGCCCAAGACACCAGGTGCAGTTTGGCGTGATGCCGAGCAGGAGAGGTATGTCAGCCAGTGAGAGCGAGAGGGGGGGGGGGAGGGGGGGGGTGGTAATGTGTGTGGGGGGAGGGGGGGCAAAAAGAGAGAGAGAGATAGAGAGAGATAGAGAGAGAGATAGATAGAGAGATAGAGAGAGAGAGAAATAGAGAGAGAGATAGAGAAATAGAGAGAGAGAGAAAAAGAGAGAGAGAGAGAGAGAGAGGGTCCAGATAGATAGATAGATAGATAGATAGATAGATAGATAGATAGATAGATATAGGTAGATAGATAGATAGATAGATAGATAGATAGATAGATAGATAGGTAGGTAGATATATAGTTATATGTGGGACCTGGATGTCCGTAGTCATGTACGACAGAGGCGACCAGGACGCAAGATAGATAGGTAGGTAGGTAGGTAGATGAGATAGATAGATAGATAGATAGATAGATAGATAGATAGATAGATAGATAGGTAGATAGGTAGGTAGGTAGGTAGATAGATAGATAGATAGATAGGTAGATAAGTAGGTAGATAGATAGGTAGGATAGAT
>WBZZ01001134.1:100000-115000 GCA_019918135.1 Paulinella micropora | reverse complement strand
CCGAGAGGTGTCACCAAACATCAGCCTCAAACTCCCTCAGGTGTGCGCGAACGGCGCCTGGTGGCGCAAAAACCTGAATATTCTGGTTGCAACTCCACCCGGCAGCACAGTTTTTATATTTTCGAAGGGAACTCATCAAAAAGTGTCAGATACACCAAATATCAGCCGATCACTCTGTGCGCAAACGGCGCCTGGTGGCACAAGACCTCAATTTTCTGGTTTGGGTGCAACCCGCGACCAAAACGGGTACGTACAATTGCAGGGCTTGGGTTGCCAGTGGTAGGGCTCCCCGCATTCCCCTTTCCCGTCGACAGGGTCCGTTCCATTGCCGGAGGTACCGGCAAGTACTCCCAAAAAACAAGGAATTTCGGCATTCAGGACACTCCGCTAACGCAAAGATTTACGTGAATTCCAAAAAAAACTATATCAGTATCAAGATCGAGTCTGGGGCTAGCCAACCCGTCAATATGAGCTCCCAGCTCCTGCTGGTTCACACAAAACATGATTTATTCCGACGAGGGTGCAAAAAATAGGCTAAAAAAACAAGGAATTTTCGCATTCAGGACAGTCCCCTAACGCAAATACTTCCGTGAATTGCAAACAAATTACATCACCATCAAAATCGAGCCTGTGGTTAGGCACCCTGTCATTATCAGCCACCCTGTCATTATGAGCTCCCCACTCCTCCTGGTTCACACAAACCATGATTTATTCCGACAGGGGTGCGGAAAAAAACAAGGAGTTTTAGCATGCAGGACACTCCCCTAACGCAAATATTTGCGTGAATTCCAAAGAAATCATATCAGCATCAACATCAACATCGAGTCTGGGGCTAGCTACCCTGCCAATATGAGCTCTCAATTCCTCCTCGTTCCCACAAACCATGATTTATTCCGACAGGGGTGCGCAAATCCTGGGGGGGGGGGGGGGGGGGAGTGTACACAATTTTCATTTTCCCCCTCCCCCCAAACCCCCCACCCTACTCCCAACACCTTTCAGGGATAATAATAACTAGGGGCTGCGCCAACACCTGAAATGATGGTTTGCGGTGCGCTTCGCGCACCCTCCCCCCCCCCCCCCCCCCCCCCCCTCCCCACTTTCGACAGTCGACATGGTTCGTTTAATTTTCGGAGGTAACCGGCATAAACCCTTCCGGCACAACTCTTAGAGCCTTGGAGCATTCTAAGCCATTCATTTGGTGCAGGCTAATCCGCGTGAGGTACGCACAACTGCCAGGCTGGGGTTCCCGGGGAAGGGCCCCGGGACCCCCTCTTCACTGTCGACAGGGTACGTTTAATGCTGGAGGTAAAGCAGACCGCAAGTGTAAGCTCTGGTGGCAAAAAACCTAAAATCTCTGGTTTTGTGCCGCCCGGCACCAAACCTTTTGATCTCCGAAGAGAGCGCACCGAGAGGTGTCGGGTACACCAAAAATCAGTCTCAAACTCCCTCTGGTGTGCGCGAACGGCGCCTGGTGGCGCAAAAGCCTGCATTTTCTAATTTTTACGCCCTCCGGCGCCACAATTTTTATATTTTCGAAAAGAGCGCATCAAGAAGTGTCAGATACACCAAATATCAGCCGCTAACTCCCTTAGGTGTGCGCAAACGGCGCCTGGTGGCACAAAGAGCTCAATCTTCTGGCTTGTACGCCACCCTGCACCACACCTTTTATATTTTTGAAGAGAGCTAGTCAAGAAGTGTCAGATGTAAAAAATATTAGCCGCTGAATCCCTCTGGTGTGCGCAAACGGCGCCTGGTGGCACAAAGACCTCAACTTCCTGGTGAGTGTGCCATCCGCGACCAAAACTGGTACGTATAATTGCAGGGTTTGGGTTCTTGCTAATGCTAATGCTAATGCTAATGCTGATGCTAATGTTAATGCCGATGCCGATGCCAATGCTAATGCTAATGCCAATGCTAATGCTAATGCTAATGCTGATGCTGATGCTAATGCTACTGCTAATGCTAATGCTAATGCTGATGCGAAAGTTGCCTGGTGGCGCAAAAACCTAAATTTTCTTTTTTTACATTTTCGAAGAGAGCTCGTCAAGAAGTGTCAGATGCACCAAATATCAGCCACTAACTCCCTCTGGTGTGCGCAAACGGCGCCTGGTGGCACAAAGACCTCAATTTTCTGGTGAATGTTCCACCCGCGACCAAAACGGGTACGTACAATCGCAGGGCTTGGGTTTCCGGGGGGAGGGCCCCCCGGACCCCCCTTCCCCGTCGACAGGGTACATTCAATTGCCGGAGGCACCGCAAGCACTCCAAAAAACAAGGAATTTTGGCATTCAGACACTCCCCTAACGCAAATATTTGCGAGAATTCCAAAAAAACTATATCAGCATCAATATCGAGTCCGGAGCTAGCCACCCTGTCAATATGACTCCCAACTCCTCCTGGTTCCCACAAACCAGGATGTATGGGGACAGGGGTGCAAAAAAAGGCACAAAAAAACAAGGAAATTTGGCATTCCTGACACTCCCATAACGCAAATATTTGCGTGAATTTCAAAAAAATCATATCAGCACCAACATTCAGTCTGGGGCTAAGCACCCTGCAAATATGAGCTCCCAACTCCTCGTTCCCACAAACCATGATTTATGGGGACAGGGGCGCGGAAATGCTGGGTGTGTGTGTGTGTGTGTGCGTGTGAGTGTGAGGGGGGTGGCTACACAAGGTTTATTTTTTCCCCTCCCCCCAAACCCCCCATCCCCTACTCCCAACACCTTTCAGGAATAATAATAATAATAATAATAATAATAATAATAATAATAATAATAATAATAATAATAATAATAATAATAATAATAATAATAATAATAATAATAACTAGGGGCTGCGCCAACACCTGAAAGGATGGTTTGCGGTGCGCTTCGCGCACCCCCCCCCCCCCTTTAGGCTGGGGTTCCCGGGGGGAGGGCCCCCGGACCCCCCTTTCCCGTCAACAGGGTACGTTCAAATGCCGGAGGTACCAGCAGAGCGCAAATGTAAGCTCTGGTGGCACAAAAACCTAAAATCTCTGGTTTCTGCGCCACCCTCCACCAAAACTTTTTTTATCTCCGAAGAGACCGCACGAGGTCTCGGGTACACCAAACATCAGCCTCAAACTCCCTCTGGTGTGCGCAAACGGCGCCTGGTGGCGCAAAAACCGCACAATATCGGGGTGTACGCCACCCGGCATCGCAATCTTTTATATTTTCGAAGAGGGCTCATCAAGAAGTGTCAGATTCAACAAATATCAGCCGCTAACTCCCTCTGGTGGTGTGCGCAAACGGCACCTGGTGGCACAAGACCTCAAATTTCTGGTGTGGGTGCCACCCGCGACCAAAACGGGTACGTGCAAACACCGTGCTGGGGTTCCCGAGGGAAAGGGCCCCCCGGATTCCCCCTGCCCCGTCGACAGGGTACGTTCACTTGCCGGACGCACCGGCAACTACTCCGAAAAAACAAGGAATTTATGCATTCAGAACACACCCCTAACACAAATATTTGCGTGAATTCCAAAGAAATGATATCAGCATCAACATCGAGTCTGGGGCTAGCCACCCTGTCAATATGAGCTCCCAACTCCTCCTGGTTCACACAAACCATGATTTATTCTGATTGGGGTGCAAAAAAAAGGGGGGGGAATTTTCGCATTCAGAACACTCCCCTAACGCAAACATTTGTGTGAATTCCAAAGAAATCATATCAGCATCAACATCGAGTCTGGGGCTAACCACCATGCAAATATGAGCTCCCAACTCCTCCTGCTTCACACAAACCATGATTTATAGGGATGGGGGGGTGCAAAAATAGGGCAAAAAAAACAAGGAATTTTGGCATTTAGGACACTCCCCTAACGCAAATATTTGCGTGAATTTCAAAGAAATCATATCAGCATCAGCATCGAGTCTGGGGCTAGCCTCCCTGTCCTTATGAGCTCCCAACCCCTCCTGGTTCACACAAACCATGATTTGTAGGGACAGGGGTGCGGGAAAAAAAAAAGATATTTGGCATCCAGGACACTTCCCTAACGCAAATATTTGCGTGCATTCCAAAAAAAATTATACCAGCATCAAGATCGAGTCTGGGTCTAGCCACCCTGCAAATATGAGCTCCCAACTCATCCTCGTTCCGACAAGCCATGATTTATAGGGACAGGGGTGCGAAATGCGGGGTGGGGCGGGGGGGGGGGGGGTACACAATTTTCATTTCCCCCCTCCCCCCAAACCCCACACCCTTCTCCAACACCTTTCAGGGATAATAATAATAGTAATAATAATAATAATAATAATAATAATAATAATAATAATAATAATAATAGTGCTTCTCTGTCAATGGCTGATGCATTTCTGCACATGCGCCTCCATCGTCTCACCCGTGAGGGGAGTACGAAGAATTGACGATAAGCTCTAATGACACCCCCGCAAGGGCAGTTCCAACACTTCCAGACGGGCCGGTATGTTCAATGAAAATACTGGTCCAGAAATAGACCGGTATGTTCAATGAAAATACTGGTGGCACCGACGGGAATCGAACTGGCGACAGGGCCCAGATGGTAGAACTTGACCACTGGGCTATCACGGTGTCCAATAATAATAATAATAATAATAATAATAATAATAACAATAATAATAATAATAGTAATAATAATAATAATAATAATAATAATAATGATAATAATAGTGCTTCTCTGTCAATGGCTGATGCATTTCTGCACATGCGCCTCCATCGTCTCACCCGTGAGGGCAGTACGAAGAATTGACGATAAGCTCTAATGACACCCCCGCAAGGGCAGTTCCAACACTTCCAGACGGGCCGGTATGTTCAATGAAAATACTGGTCCAGACGGATCGGTATGTTCAATGAAAATACTGGTGGCACCGACGGGAATCGAACTGGCGACAGGGCCCAGATGGTAGAATAATAATAATAATAATAATAATAATAATAATAATAATAATAATAACTAGGGGCTGCGCCAACACCTGAAAGGATGGCTTACTGGTGCGCTTTGCGCACCAAACCCGCCAGCCCAACTTCTTATTACTTTTTGGAGGGCCCCCCGGACCCCCCCCCCCCCCCCCCACCCCCCGGACCCCTCCTTTCCCTTCGACAGATAACGTTGAATTGCCGGAGGTGCCGCAAAGGGCGCCTGGTGGCAAAAAAAACCTCAATTTTCATGTGTGGGTGCCACCCGCGACCAGAACGGGTACGTACAATCACAGGGGCTCGGGTTCCCGGGGGGAGGGCCCCCCGGAACCCCCCTGCCCCGTCGACAGGGTACGTTCAATTTCCGGAGGCACCGGCAAGTGCTGCTAAAAAAAAGGAAATTTGGCATTCAAGACACTCCCCTAACGCAAATATTTGCGTGAATTCCAAAAAAACTATAGCAGCATCAAGATCGAGTCTGGAGCTACTGCAAATATGAGCTGTCAACTCCTCCTGGTTCCTACAAACAATGATTTATTCCGATGGGGGGTGCAAAAAAAGGCCTAAAAAACAAAGAAATTTGGCGTTCAGGACATTCTCCTAACGCAAATATTTGCGTGAATTCAAAAAAAGTTATACCAGCATCAAGATCGAGACTGGGCTAACCACCCTGCCAATATGAGCTCCCAACTACTCCTCGTTCCCAAATACCATGATTTATAGGGATTGGGGGTGCAAAAAAGGCCAAAAAAACAAGGAATTTTCGCATTCAGAACACTCCCCTAACGAAAATATTTGCGTGAATTCCAAAAAAGTATACCCGCATCAAGATCGGAGTCTGGGGCTAAAAACCCTGCCAATAATAATGAGCTCCCAGCTCCTCGTTCCCAAAAACCATGATTTATAGGGATGGGTGCACAAAAAGGCAAAAAAACAAGGAATTTTGGCATTCAGGACATTCCCCTTACACAAATATTTGCGTGAATTCCAAAGAAAGTATATCAGCATCAACATCGAGTCTGCGGCTAACCACCCTGTCAATATGAGCTCCCGACCCCTCCTGGTTTACACAACCCATGATTTATAGGGACAGGGGTGCGAAAAAAAACAAGGAAATTTGGCATTCAGGACACTCCCCTAACGTAAATATTTGCGTGAATTCCAAAAAATGATATCAGCATCGAGATCGAGTCTGGGTCTAACCACCCTGCAAATATGAGCTCCCAACTCCTCCTCGTTCCGACAAACCATGATTTATAGGGACAGGGGTGCCGAATTGCGGGTGGGGGTGGGGTACACAGTTTTCATTTAACCCCTTCTCCAACGCCTTTCAGGGATAATAATAATAATAATAATAATAATAATAATAATAATAATAATAATAATAATAATAGTGCTTCTCTGTCAATGGCTGATGCATTTCTGCACATGCGCCTCCATCGTCTCACCCGTGAGGGGAGTACGAAGAATTGACGATAAGCTCTAATGACACCCCCGCAAGGGCAGTTCCAACACTTCCAGACGGGCCGGTATGTTCAATGAAAATACTGGTCCAGACGGATCGGTATGTTCAATGAAAATACTGGTGGCACCGACGGGAATCGAACTGGCGACAGGGCCCAGATGGTAGAACTTGACCACTGGGCTATCACGGTGTCCAAAATAATAATAATAATAATAATAATAATAATAATAATAATAATAATAATAATAATAATAATAATAATAATAATAATAATAATAATAATAATAATAATAATAATAATAATAATAATAATAATAATAATAACTAGGGGCTGCGCCAACACCTGAAAGGATGGTTTGCGCACCCCTCCCCCCCCCCCCCCCCCCTCGGGCTGGGGTTCCCGGGGGGAGGGCCCCCGGAACCCCCTGCCCCGTCGACAGGGTACGTTCTATTGCCGGAGATGCCGGCAAGTACTCCCAAAAAAACCAGGAATTTCGGCATTCAGGACACTCATCTAACGCACATATTTGCGCCATTTCCAAAAAAGCTATATCAGCATCAATATCGAGTCTGGAGCTAACCACCCTGTCAATATGAGCTCCCAACTCCTCCTGGTTCACACAAACCATGAATTATTCCGACGAGGGTGCAGAAAATGTGCTAAAAAAACAAGGAATTTTCGCATTCAGGACACTCACCTAACGCACATATTTGCGTGAATTCCAAAGAAAGTATATCAGCATCAACATCGAGTCTGGGATTAGCCACCCTGTCAATATGAGCTCCCAACTCCTCCTGCTTCACACAAACCATGATTTATTCCGACAGGGGTGCGAAAAAAAACAAGGAATTTTGGCATTCAGGACACTCCCCTAACGCAAATATTTGCGTGAATTCCAAAAAAATTATTTTAAGCATCAAGATCGAGTCTGGGGCTAGCCAACCTGCAAATATAATCTCCCAAATCCTCCTCCTATTTCCGACAAACCATGATTTATTCCGACAGGGGTGCCGAAATGCGGGTGGGTGGGGGGGGGGGTACACAATTTTCATTTTTTCCCTCCCCCAAACCCCCCACCCCCTACTCCCAACACCTTTCAGGGATAATAATGATAATAATAATAATACTATATCTGAGGCGTACTGATGCAGCTAATGGCATATCCTCAACGGACATAAGCCTCCAATACCCTTGTTCGAGGTCCTCCACCCCCGTGTCAGTCTCTCGACTGATGATCGGGGCCACCGATGGAGCTCCTGAGGGCAAGACTGCACTAAGCCGAGGTTATTCCGCAGTCCCAGCAACCTCTTGCAAGACGTCACCGAATGTGCAAGTGCATACACCAAGCGCGGTTGCTAGAGCTGCCTCGAAACCCCACCCATAACAATCAATAATAATAATAATAATAATAATAATAATAATAATAATAATAATAATAATAATAATAATAATAATAATAATAATAATAGTGTATCTCCTGCCAATTGCTGAGCCAAAAGGCCATGTGCATCCAGTCCTCCATTCCATAAGGAAAGTCTCCACACCAATCGGTGGAATAAAGGAAGTGACGGCATAGAACATTACTCTAGGAGCTTTATACCAATCAGCCCATGGAAAGGACCGATGGCCTATGTACTCCCTAATAATAATAATAATAATAATAATAATAATAATAATAATAATAATAATAGTGTATCTCCTGCCAATTGCTGAGCCAAAAGGCCATGTGCATCCAGTCCTCCATTCCATAAGGAAAGTCTCCATACCAATCGGTGGAATAAAGGAAGTGACGGCATAGAACATTACTCTAGGAGCTTTATACCAATCAGCCCATGGAAAGGACCGATGGCCTATGTACTCCCTAATAATAATAATAATAATAATAATAATAATAATAATAATAATAATAATAATAATAATAATAATAATAATAATAATAATATAACTAGGGGCTGCGCCAACACCTGCAAGGATGGTTTGCGGTGCGCTTCGCGCATCCCCCCCCCACCTTTAGGCTGGGGTTCCTGGGGGGAGAGCACCCCGGACCCCCCCTTTCCCGTCAACAGGGTATGTTCAATTGCCAGAGGTACCAGCAGAGCGCAAGTGTAAGCTCTGGTGGCACAAAAACATAAAATCTCTGGTTTTGTACCACCCGCCACCAAAACTTTTTTATCTCCGAAGAGAGCGCACCGAGAGGTGTCGGGTGCACCAAACATCAGTCTCAAACTCCCTCTGGTGTGCGCAAACGGCGCCTGGTGGCGCAAAACCTCAACTTTCCGGTGTGTATGCCACCCGGCGCCACGATTTTTATATTGTCGAAGAGAGCTCATCAAGAAATGTCAGATACACCAAATATCAGCCGCTAACTCCCTCTGGTGTGCGCAAACGGCACCTGGTGGCACAAGAACTCAATTTTCTGGTGTGGGTGCCACCCGCGACCAAATGGTATACGTACAATCACCGGGCTGGGGTTCCCGGGGGGAGGGCCCCCCGGACCCCCCTGCCCCGTCGACAGGGTACGTTCAATTGCCGGAGGGCGCCTGGTGGCACACGACCTCAATTTTCTGCTGTGGGTGTTCCCCGCGACCAAAACGGGTACGTACAATCGCCGGGCCTGGTTCACACAAACCATGATAATTAGGGATGGGGGGTGCAAAAATAGGCAAAAAAAAAACAAGGAATGTTGGCATTCAGGACACTCCCCTAACGCAAATATTTGCGTGCATTCCAAAGAAATCATATCAGCATCAACATCGAGTCTGGGGCTAGCCTCCCTGTCCTTATGAGCTCCCAACCCCTCCTGGTTCACACAAACCATGATTTGTAGGGACAGGGGTGCGGGAAAAAAAAAAGATATTTGGCATCCAGGACACTTCCCTAACGCAAATATTTGCGTGCATTCCAAAAAAAATTATACCAGCATCAAGATCGAGTCTGGGTCTAGCCACCCTGCAAATATGAGCTCCCAACTCATCCTCGTTCCGACAAGCCATGATTTATAGGGACAGGGGTGCGAAATGCGGGGTGGGGCGGGGGGGGGGGGTACACAATTTTCATTTCCCCCCTCCCCCCAAACCCCACACCCTTCTCCAACACCTTTCAGGGATAATAATAATAATAATAATAATAATAGTGCTTCTCTGTCAATGGCTGATGCAAATCTGCACATGCGCCTTATAATAATAATAATAATAATAATAATAATAATAATAATAATAATAATAATAATAACAATAATAATAATAATAATAATAATAATAATAATAATAATAATAATAATAATAATAATAATAATAATAATAATAATAATAATAATAATAGTGTATCTCCTGCCAATTGCTGAGCCAAAAGGCCATGTGCATCCAGTCCTCCATTCCATAAGGAAAGTTTCCACACCAATCGGTGGAATAAAGGAAGTGACGGCATAGAACATTACTCTAGGAGCTTTATACCAATCAGCCCATGGAAAGGACCGATGGCCTATGTACTCCCTAATAATAATAATAATAATAATAATAATAATAATAACTAGGGGCTGCGCCAACACCTGAAAGGATGGTTTACCGGTGCGCTTCGCGCACCAAACCCCGCCAGCCCCACTTCTTATCACTTTTTGGAGGGCCCCCCGGACCCCCCCACCCCCACCCCCCCCCCCCCCCACCCCCCCTCCCGCCCCCTTTCCCTTCGACAGGGTACGTTGCATTGCCGGAGGTGCCGCAAACCTGGTGGCAAAAACCTCAATTTTCATGTGTGGGTGCCACCCGCGACCAGAACGGGTACGTACAATCACAGGGCTCGAGTTCCCGGGGGGAGGGCCCCCCGACCCCCCTGCCCCGTCGACAGGGTACGTTCAATTGCCGGAGGCACAGGCAGGTGCTGGTAAAAAACAAGGAAATTTGGCATTCAGGACACTCCCCTAACGCAAATATTTGCGTGAATTCCAAAAACTATACCAGCATCAATATCGAGTCTGGGGCTAACCACCATGCCAATATGAGCTCCCAACTCCTCCTGGTTTCCACAAACCATGATTTATAGGGATGGGGGGGGGGTGGGGGGGGTGCAAAAATAGGCCCAAAAAAAGGAATTTTGGCATTCAGGACACTCCCCTAACGCAAATATTTGCGTGAATTCCAAAAAATATACCCGCATCAAGATCGAGTCTGGGGCTAAACACCCTGCCAATATGAGCTCTCAACTCCTCCTCGTTCCCACAAACCATGATTTATAGGGATAGGGGGTGCAAAAAAAAGGCAAAAAAAAAAAGGAATTTTGGCATTCAGGACATTCCCCTAACGCAAATATTTGCGTGAATTCAAAAGAAATTATATCATCATCAACATCGAGTCTGCGGCTAGCCACCCTGTCAATATGAGCTCCCAACTCCTCCTGGTTCACACAACACATGATTTATTCCGATTGGGGTGCGAAAAAAAACAAGGAATTTGACATTCAGGACACTGCCCTAACGCAAATATTTGCGTGAATTCCGAAAAAAATCATGTCAGCATCAACATCGAGTCTGGGGCTACCACCCTGCAAATATGAGCTCCGAAATCCTCCTCGTTCCCACAAACCATGATTTATTCCGACAGGGGTGCCGATTTGGGGGGGGGGGGGAATGGGTGGGGTACACAATTTTCATTTTCCCCCTCCCCCCAAACCCCCCACCCCCTTCTCCAACACCTTTCAGGGATAATAATAATAATAATAACAATAATAATAATAATAATAATAATAATAATAATAATAATAATAATAATAATAATAATAATAATAATAATAATAATAATAATAATAATAATAATAATAATAATAATAATAATAATAATAGTGCTTCTCTGTCAATGGCTGATGCATTTCTGCACATGCGCCTCCATCGTCTCACCCGTGAGGGGAGTACGAAGAATTGACGATAGGCTCTAATGACACCCCCGCAAGGGCAGTTCCAACACTTCCAGACGGACCGGTATGTTCAATGAAAATACTGGTCCAGACGGAGCGGTATGTTCAATGAAAATACTGGTGGCACCGACGGGAATCGAACTGGCGACAGGGCCCAATAATAATAATAATAATAATAATAATAATAATAATAATAATAATAATAATAATAATAATAATAATAATAATAATAATAATAATAATAATAATAATAGGCTTCCTCAGACTATAGCATCAGATCCAGATCCTGGACATGTGCCTCGATTGGGTCACCGGGGTCAGCCGATCCCAACGCATTGTCAGAACACCAAACAGACATAGCAGCAACAGCAACAGCAGGGGCAGATGGGGGCTGTGAAGTGCATGAAGAGCTAGATGCGAGGGTGTTAGCTGAAGAGAAGAACTCGGAGACACTACGCTGCGCTCCCGAACCCCTCTCTCTAGCCAGGACGTCCACACTGCGCGGACGGCCGCGCCGCGCAACATCAACGTCACTTGGGGGAGAGGGTGGGACAGAAGCTGATGGAACCTCAGTGAGGTCAATCACCTCCTCGCCCCCATCATCCACCCCAAGCTCCTCCCTTTTACCCTCCCTAGCAGACCAACACTCAGACACATATGATCCAAACAACACATCCAACTTTGGAGGGGGACGCAACGCTGTAACCCCTAACAACGCAGCAAGCCTAAAGTTACTGCGGAAGCGCGACTTCCCCTCAAAAAACTTACAAAACAATCGTGATTGATCCACAGGCGACATATCATCCCAACCCTGCCGCACAGAGCCCTCCCGCTCCCGCCCAAGCAACACATCCTCCACCACAACCTCACCGCCTACGACCTCACCACCCTCCTCACTCCCTCCATCCCCCTCAGCCCCCACAGCCATGCCACCGAGCCTCTGCATACTCAGCAACAGCTGCTTACGTCTCTCCTCATGCATGGGGCAATCCCATAAGAAGTGCGCAAGGGACTCATTGACATCATCATGACAACAGAAGCAGCGAGGGGACATGCCACTGACCAACTTGCTGCGGTACAACCGAAGGCGGTTGTTGCAGCTGAGCAACCTTCTCCGAAGCAGATTATAATGCGCATCATCAAGGGCTACCCATCTTGGGAACTCCTTAGTTCCAAAGACTTGTCTTAGGATGACTCGCAGGCCATCAGTAAGATCGCTGCCTGCCTCTCGCTTGTCCCACATCAGTTGCTGCACCATCTTGACGTCCTGCTGAAGGGCCCACTTGTCCACAGTCGAACTCCAACCCTCGAGGTCCTTCTCTGAGCTATTTAGGAGCTCCTGAAGCCCTTGTTGTAGATCCATTGAGTCCCTGATAGCGCCTTCGGCCTCCGCAGTCCAGTCGGATTTGACTTGAGATGCGATGACAGGAAATCGCTTCTCCGGTAGAACACGCAGCCGTCCATAGAACTTCAGTTGCGCCGCCCGCCGCAAACGCTCCGCACTGAAAGAGCGCGCCAGAAAGAGTGTAATCCACTTGCTTGTCTTAGGGCTGATGCCGAGAATCATCCTCATGGGGCGCAGCATTGCTGCCTCCAGCTTGGTGAGCTGCGATACGGGGGCACGCCAGACATCGAAGGCGTACTTCAGCTTGGCCCCCACAAGTTGATTCCAGCACATGAGACGATACCTAGCTTGTATCTCACCTGCACACCACAAAGAGTACCAACCTGCGGTGGCGACTTCAGTGACACGCGTAGCCCGCAGGGCCTGCTCCTTCCACTTCAGGTCGTCGGTGATAACCACTCCCAGGTACTTGTACTGACTGGTGACACAAAGCTTCTGGCCGCGAAACCACACCACGGGCTCACCTCGCTCCCTGATACTTGGTCGTTTCGCCTTGCTCGACGTGTAAATGGGCATGATTTCCGTCTTGCCGGGCTTCAAGTTGACTTCCAGCCGGTAATCTTCCGCGAACTTGGCCACAACATTGACCATCTTCTGGAGCTCGGTGCGACTGTGAGCGATAAGGGCCACGTCGTCCGCGTATAGAAGTGCCTTGATGTCGTTCAGCCGCTTCACATCCGTGATCTTGAGGGCACTCGCCAGCCGATCACACAGCTCATCCATAAAGACGTTGAAGAGTGTGGGAGAGAGAGGGGACCCTTGTTGGACGCCTACACCCTCCAGTACTTCGGGGGTGAGTACTCCATCAACTAGCACTTGCGATGAAGTCTGCTCGTAGCACCTGCGTGGCGTGCGCCAGAACTTGCCCCTTACACCCAGCTTCCAGAGCCTCTCAAATAGGCCATCTCTCCAAACAGACGGGAAAGCCTTGCGTAGATCGACGAACAGGACATACGACTCCCGCTTCTGCTGCTGACGCCCCTTCAACCTCTGCCAAAGGGTAAAGACCTGGTCCGTAGTGCGACGCCCCGGGCGGAAGCCTCCCTGCTCTGGACGTAGCTTATCCGGGCCATCCACGAAGAGCGTTAGACGAGTAGCTAATAAGGACAGATACAGCTTACCAAGGCAACTAATAATCGAGATATCCCTCCAGTTGTCAGGATCCGTAGGATCCCCACCCTTGGAGATATTGACGATGATTCCCTTGCCCCAAGCTTTTGGAGTCCTCTCGGCTTCTCGAATCCAGTTGAAGTACTGCGTTAAGTAGCCATTGATGTAGGCGCCGCCATACTTGAGCATCTCGTTCTTCACTTTGTCCTCGCCACAAGCTTTGTGGTTATTCAGGGCACGTTGCCTTGCAAGGACCTCCTCTTGCGTGAACGGCTTGTCCAGCTCTTCGCAAGTGTCTTGACCTACTTCGTGCTCCTTCATAGCCCGGGCCACCTCATCTCTGAAGCGATCGTTCCAGTGGAACTGCCGCTTAGCTTCGGCTTCCTCCCACTCCAGCGAGCCTGCTTCTGCACAGCACTCCACCACAACAGCCGCACTTGCCGGATTTTCCCGTGGCTTCACCGAATTTTTCCGAAATTCCTCCCACCGAGCGACCTTTTCCGGCAGCGTACACGCCAGTGAGCCATCCTCCCTTTGCACCGGCGCGGAGACCTTCGTTCTGCGTGCCCCGCCAAGCCGCTTCGCGAGTAGCCAAAAGCGCTTTGAGGATTGCTCGCGTTGACATTTGACCGCTTCTTCCTGCACTTGCTTGAAGGAGGCGGACTTCTTGGCCCGAGTTGCCTTCCGAATTTGCTTGCGGAGCCGTAGCCAATTCAGACGGGCTTCCGCATTCGATTCATCCCTCCTGTATGCTGCGTAGGCCTCCCGGCGCTGCTGAATGAGCTCCTTTAGCTCCCCGTCGAACCAATTGTTGGTGAAACGGGGTCGTATACATCTGGAGCCAAGGACCCGGTGCGCCGCCATTCGGAAGGACTGCGCCACTCGCTCGGTGACGTCATCTACCACCCGTTGGCTGTCGGCACCACCCGATAGGTCAAGCTCAGGCAGCTGATGCACTCCAAGCTTCTGTAGGCAATGCTGGAATACGTCATCGAACTTGTCGCGTAGATAATCCAGCGCTTGCTTCGCAGCGTGATCATTACCCGAGACACCAGCACCAATAAGCTTATCAACACGAAAGGACCTGTAAGGTTTCGCAGCCCGCTTTGGCCGGCGCTGGCCGCTCCACGTCAGTTCGGCCCATACTGCCTTGTGGTCCGTATCAAGATCATCTTCGCATACTCCGAACTTTGCTCCAGA
>WBZZ01001134.1:7500-95000 GCA_019918135.1 Paulinella micropora | reverse complement strand
AACAATCAAACATGTTATCTTATCTTATCTTATCTTATCTTCTTATCTTATCTTATCTTATCTTTTCTTATCTTATCTTATCTTATCTTATCTGATCTTATCTTATCTTATCTTATCTTATCTTATCTTACCTTACCTTATCTTATCTTATCTAATCTTATCTAATCTTATCTTATCTAATCCAATCTAATCCAATCTAATCTAATCTAATCTAATCTAATCTTATCTAATCTTATCTTATCTTGTCTTGTCTTATCTTATCTTATCTTATCTTATCTTATCTTAGCTTATCTTCTCTTATTTGTTGTTGTTTGTTGTTAGTAGCATTACCGCTACCAATCAACCAATTCATTCATCCATTAATCAATCGTTCTTGTTCTTCCTTGTTTGGTTGCTTGTGGATCTTTTTCTTGCTCTTGCTGTTGATTGCAACACTCTTGCAACCATGGTTCATGAATCGACAACAACAACATCCACTCCTTTATCCATCAGTCAGTCTTTCTGGTTCTTGTTTTTGTTATTGGTTTTTGTTATTGGTTTTTGTTATTGGTTTTTATTAATTTTCTTTTTGATGTTCTTGTTATTTTTGTCCTTGCTGTTCTTGACGTTGTGTTTGTGGTTCTTGCTTACATTCATGTTCTGTCTGCGCACGCACTCACTTAATCATCAATTCATGCATTCGTTAATTTCATTCGTTATTCAATCATTCTTCCTTCATTCATTTATAAATTCATTCATTCTTGTGTTGCATTTTAGTGCTCGGCGTCCTGGCGCTTGTATCCTGGTATGGCATTCCTTCTCAATTGCTTGCCTTCTAGGATAAGATAAGATAAGATAAGATAAGATAAGATAAGATAAGATAAGATAAGATAAGATAAGATAAGATAAGATAAGATAAGATGAGTTCTATCTATCTATCTATCTATATATCTATCTATCCGTCTATCGACCATCTACAGACCTACCTCCCTACCTATTTATCTGTCTATCTACCAACTCGACTGTCTAGCAATCTATCTAGAATATGAAGAGGAGAGATACCTGTGCCGAAAAGAGACATAAGGTCAGCTGCGTCACTTCGCCTTCGTACATATCGGACTGGACAGCACAAATGCAAACAATGTACAGAGTACATACATACATGCATTCACGCATACATATATTGCATGCATGCATACATACATATATGTATACATACATACATACATACACATACATACACACATACATTCATACATACATACATACATTCATACATACATACATACATACATGCATACATACATACACGCACGCATGCATGCATACGTACGCGTACACGTACATACATGCACACATCGATATCGATACATTCATGCAAACATACATACATACATACATACACATGCAAACATACATACATACGTATACATACATACGTATACATACATACATACATACATAGATACATACATAGATACATACATGCCATGCATAGATAGATAGATAGATACATACATACATACATATGTACATAATGTACATGCATACAACATACATAACATACATAACATACATAACATACATAACATAACATATAGTATACATAAGATACATAACATACATAGCGTGTATAGCATACATAGCATACGTTACATAACATACATAACATACATCACATACATCATATAAATTAAATCACATACATACAGGGGACAGGAGTTCCACAGTGTGTCAGTCAATGACACCTTACTATTTTTCTGTGATAACTCAAGGGATGTCTCCATGGCAATTAAAAGTATCATGCAATATCGTTATCGAGGTGGAAACCATTGTCGCCCGTTTCTCTTGACTTGGGTGTGTCATCAATTTTATAATTAGACATGGGTTTCGTCTAGAAAGAGCAAAAATCTAGATAAACATCAACTAAAAACTGCAAAATCTCTAAAAACCAATATTAAATAGCAAACAGGCGAGAAAAACTCATACGTGCGTGTGTATGTATGCATGCGTGCATGAATTCATGCATGCATGTTTTGTGCTCGCACGCGTCGATGTCAAAATTAAAGACACTGCCACTCAATTAAGAACAGCTATACCAGTTGTCCTTTTGCTGGTGAACACTCGGAAAGTAGTATAGGGTGCCACTTTGGCACACTTTTTGGATACATACAGACTAAGCGACGAAACTGCTCTATCGGCTCTCCTGTTCGTCGTCTTATTATTATCATTAAATTACCTTTTTCGCAGTCTTGTCGTAGATTGCAAGCAATTCTCCAACCTGCCACACACAAGTATGGCATAAGTAAATTTCATTGCAAGCAGGAGGGCTTTCGCCCATTTTTGTTTTGTTTTTCTTTTTTGTTGAAATAGAAATACACACTAGTTTATACTCCTATGTGCAAAAGGAGTTTTTCAAATAGTGGTTATGACCACTACTCTACAAGGGAATATTGTTTCGGACAGCATTGAACAAATCATTTACACTTGAGACTTCCATTACATTTTTGTTGTTCTCTTCGTCATATGCGAGGTATTTGATGAGGGCTTTATTGAATGACAGCCCCTCTTCATCAATGCCAGCAAAAATTTTATCTTGTATGGCAAGTCCGTATTCATTTCTGAATTCTTTCCGCCAACTATAAAATGCTTTCAGTTCTTTTTCTTTTTTTACTTGTTTAATTCTTCTCTTTTGTTTCACCAATCTGTCCTTTTCAATGACTTTGTTTTCCTTTTCTAACCTCTTGAGCACGACATTAATTGCGGACAACTTTACCAAGTCTGGCTGTTTTTTTTCAACAAGTAAATCAATTTCTCTGTCAATTTTATTTACTCTTTCTTCTGTAATTATTTTATCTTTCTTCAATCTATCTTTCCCTATTTTACTTGCTTCAAAAATTTCCAGCCAGTCTTCTTTTGTTCTCTGTTCCTTCGTGATAAGGCTTTCACTCATTACGAAATTTTGCGATTATGCGGCAACGCATCGTCGCATCGTCGCATCGTCGCATCGTCGCAACATAAGGCTCTGGTAAAAACTTCAATGTGATTTCAAAATGCCACTCCGCCTCATTTTTTTCGTATCTGGTTTGTAAAAAGCCATCAAGTATTACCACTTTTTCCTTCACGGCGAATTTTTTCCTTCCATTTTCAATCGTTGCCACTTTTTCCTGTGTGAATTCGCTTAAAATACTCAGCACCACCAAAAAAAACAACCTCGTGCTTTTTTCGCATTCTTGGTCTTTCTCAGAAAGCAAAAAGTGCTTTTGCAAAAAGACCGAACCCCTTGATGTTTATGTTGCTGTAGGTGCAATGTCAGATGAGAAAGACGACGACAAAGTAAGTATGCTTTATGTTTCCTCTTTATGAGAATGTGTGTTTGTAAAAGGAGGGCGAACAAGATGCAGACCCTGCTGTTGAAGTAATAAACTCTTTCTGTCGTTTGTTTTTCATTGTATGTCTCATTAGGAACTTGCACAAGGAGTTGATGATGTACAGATTGATGATGATATGCCAGCTTCAATAAGGCCTAGGGGTAGCAAAAAAGGAGCGAAAAAAAGAGGGAGGAGACAGGGAAGTGGAGTTGCTGTTGTTCGGTTGGATGATTTTCATGTCATAATTGACCGAAATGCTGGCGAGGCAGAATTTTATGCCAATGCAGTGCCGAATTGTATTCCAGTTGTGTTGTGGGGTTTTCGCACCCTTCCTGAGGTGATGAATTACTACGTAATTGTGTTGATTCAAGATGGAGGAACTCAAGCAATAATGGCAAGGTCGTGGCCAAATGTGGCCGATCTCGTAACTCATTTCGGCAGAGTCGTAAAAACTATTTACAAGGCAAGGTTTGTTCGTAATTAAAGGTCTAATATTTCTTTAGCCTTCCTTTCTCTCTTACTTGTCCGTATGTTCTCCGGTTTAATCTCTAATGATTTTAACAAATTAGAATTTTTCTTTTCCTTTGTTATCTCTTTAACTTTTTCCGCTAACTGCTCCTTAGGTTCTTCCTCTTCTGGGTGCTCATCAATATTAGTTTTTAATAATTCACTAGGTCTGACTAAGTCTTCTTCTGATAGAATAACCTTGAAGCCTTTACGGCCTTTGACTTTAAATATAGTCTTACTGAATTGCTTGTCGCCCTTTGAAAAAATAGTCCTTTCTAGTTCTTTTCTTACTCTTGTTCCTTTTGGAAATTCATTAATTAAAGGATTTCTGTATATTTCTTGAGTGTTTTTTTCAGTCCTTTCATAAACATCAATAGGCACGGCTCGTATTGTAGTATGAAATGTTTTATTATAAGCATCAACAACTTCGTGAATAATCGGAACCCAAGCAAAATTTTCATTATACTCCCATATTAAATTCAATTCATTTCTTATCGTTCTAATAAATCTATCCACTATCCCCATTGTTCTGTGGTCGCCTACTTGTGCTGTTCTATGTTCAATATTATTTTGTCTGAAGTATTCAGCGACTTGTCCCTTAAATTCACCGCCGTTGTCTGAAGTAATTCTTTCTGGCACTTCTTTAGTAAATATTTTTTTCAATCCTTCCAATACATATCCAGTCGTTTTATTTTTTACTGGCTCTATCCATCCACGACGGCTATAAACATCAATAGCAACCAAACCAAAATTATAGTTAGCATTTCCTTTTTTGGTAGACACCTTTGACATATCCATTAAATCAATAAAAACTTGGCTTAATGGTTTCGCTTCTGGAGAGGTTATTGTATTCCATAATTTAGTTGACTTTGATTGGTAATGTATCTCGCCCGCTTCTTCAAGTTTTTCTTTTCGCTCCGTTTGCTCAGGAGTTTCTTGTTGTTGCTGATTTGTGTGCTTATTGTCCATGATATTTTAGAATTGCGCTCAATCTGACTGATCGTCAGATATCTCTCTTATTCTAAAACATCGTTTTTTCTTTATGGTTTAAAATAAATCGGTGTTCGATGTTTATCAATTTATCTCCAACACGTTGGAGATTTCAAACAAGTTTGAGATTACGAGTATGAGCGAAGCGAATGAGAGTGAAGTTGATAAATATCATTAAAATTTTAAGAAACATTTTTCAATATCATTATTTTTTTCTTTCTTAGCACCAGAAGATTGATTATATACTTTTACACTCACACTGCTTGACTTTTTACTCTTACTTTTCTTTACAGGTTCTTCTTCATTTTCTTCACTTTCGCTTTCGCTCTCATCTGGCTCGGGCTCAGGCTCCGTTTTCTTAATAGTCTTTTTCTTCGCTCTCTTAGTCTCAACCTTCGCTCTTTTTATTTTCATCTTAGCCATCTTTTCAGCGATAATGTCGGTAAAATCACATTCTTCATCGCTCTCACTGCTTTCTTCTGGTGTATCATCTTGGTCTTTTCCATTAATGATATCACTAGCAACACCCATTTCAGCCATACGATTTATCTTTTCCTCCATCTCTTCATCATCACCTACATAAGCATTTCTACATTTTGCTAATTTCTCTTTCGCTATTTCAACCTTATGTTGCTTTTTGCTCTTAATACTTTCCACAGCCTTACCCCAATTCTTACGACTTGCTTCTGCGGACGGCATTCTATACTAAGATTAATATATTTTAGTATTTTTTTAATAATTAATTGATATTTGACAATCTCACTTCGTGCTATCGCACTTTCGTTTATTGTCAAACATCGTTTTAAAATAAAATTTTATTCTAATAATATAGGAAACGATTTTCTAAAACACACGAAAGCGAAGCGAAAGTGTGAATTTAGAAAATCAATGTCGCAATATAAATCACTCTTGGGCTTATCAGAAATTGCTGTTGATAGTCTAGACATAAAAAACTTAGACCTTACCAACACTAATATTATAGGTCTGAATACAGACAGAGTGCCACAAGATGCTGACCCCGTAAATTCTTATTTCACTGATAACCGCTTTGATACACGGCTCGCTTTAAAATCAACAACAGATGTCAAAGAAGGAAAAAATTTATACTACACAGAGCAACGAGTAAGGGACAACGACGAAGTCAAAGCCTCAACTCAACACCGCTCCAATACAAGTAATCCGCACCAAACCAGTTTATACAATCTCATAGACACAAACATATCCGCACCAGTGGTCGGGCAATACTTAACATATAATGATGTAGATTGTAAATGGAGAAATACAACAATCGGCTCAATTGATACACTCTCTGATGTAGTCATAACAGCACCAATTGCTATGAATAGTTATCTAACATATAACTCAATAAACTGGGTGAATAAAACATTTCCAATAAATGTGGATGAATTCGGCAACATTAGTATGGGTGGTAATTTGAACATAACGGGAGTTAATTTACTAAATACCAAAGATGTTGATACTTGGATATCAGAGCATGAAGACAATAATGATAAAGTGTCAGCAGACGGCTCAATTAATACACACAGCGATGTTTTGATTACAGGCACACCCGCCGATAACCAACTGCTCATTTATTCAACAGGCCAATGGCGCAATACAAACTCTCCATTTATAAGATTAGATGGCACCGCCATGATGTTTGGAGATTTAAATATGGGAGGATTTAACATAACAAATGTCAGTAATGTTGATGGTGTTGATGTTTCGGCTCTTGATAGTTCTGTCGTTAAACTAACAGGAGACCAAACCATAACAGGGAATAAAACATTTACTACTTATGTGGCCGTAAAAGACTCAAATCCATTAAACACAGGCAAATTATTCTTCAATTATAACAATAATATGGGCTCTATCTATTCGTCGGAGGCAGGTGGAGCAACGGGCTATCCATTATCTTTTGTAGGCTCGTCCATACTTTTTGCTCCAACAACAGGGGGTGGAATAACATTGACGGGTAATGTTTTTAATTTTAACAGCACGACAGCAATCAGCGGGCTTCCAGCGCCATTCTACGACGGCGATGCTTCAACGAAGGCTTACACTGATACTAAACTGGCAAAGAACGGAACAACGGCTATGACGGGTAGTTTAAATATGGGAGGATTTGCTATTACAAATGTTGGTAATGTTGATGGTATTGATGTTTCTACCCTTGATACTTCGGTGGTTAAACTAACAGGAGACCAGACCATAGCAGGGAATAAAAAATTTACTTCAACTTTGGAAGTAAGTGGTTCATCCAATCCAACTACTTTTGACGGCATTGGCATAGCCTTTGATACAAAAATAGGAATGATTGCCGCACAAAAGACAGCAACAGCGACTTGGTATCCGATACAAATAACGGGTTCGTATGTTGATTTATATGCGGGTGATAATGTAATCGCGACAGCAACCGGCACGACACTATCTTTGAACAACAGAAAAATCACAAACTTAGCCACACCATCAGCAACAACGGACGGGGCAAACAAAAGTTCTGTGGATACATTAGAAGGGCAAAATGTGAAACTAACAGGAAACCAAACCATAGCAGGAATTAAGACATATAGCAGTGGTGTTGAAATTACTGGAAATTCAATCAATTCAACAACAAAGGGAACATTTATCGTTTTCAATTCTACCAGCAATATCGGCTCTATTGCTAGTTTGGATATGAAAACTGCAACATATTACAACTTTGAAATTTCTGCCAAAAAAATAAGTTTTATTATTGACGGGACGATTGTCGGTTGGGTAAATGCTTCGGGGTTAGATTGTAATAGTAGCAAAATAGCCAACCTTGGAACTCCGACATTATCAACAGACGGAGCGACAAAAGGGTATGCGGACACATTGGACGGACAAAATGTAAAACTAACAGGCGACCAAACCATAACAGGAATTAAGATATTTAATGGAAGTAGAAATGATGTAAGGGCACTGAATTTGTTAAGCCAAGCCGATTTTAATAATGTGGATATCATTAATGGCGGGAATATAACATATAATGGGGCGCGGATATTAAACCAAAACGGAGGAGATATATTCTTTTCTCAGACATCAGGAGATTATCAGTATTTCTTATTTACTCTAAATACCGCTACAAGTGGAACCGCGAACCAACGAGGTTATGTATTTACGAATGTAGCATCTGATGTAAAAGGGGCGGGACTTTATATTTCAAAACTTTTGGATAATAAAAGTGCTTCGTCCGACATTGTCCGTTTTAACAATGCTGGCGGTATGCGGTTTTATGGCGCCTTAGATATGAATTCAAACAATATAACAAATGGCGGAACAATAACAGGAACTACATTAACGGCAACTGCTGGTCTATCAACAACTACACTAACCGCGAGTGGATTAATCACGGCAAATGCGGGTATATCAACAACAACGATAACCGCGAGTGGCCTACTAACAGCGACAGGAGGCTCTAGCATAGTTATACAAGGAAATACTAATGGAGGTAATACACGCGGAATATTTTTGTGGGACACTGGCAATACAAATTATGGTATTTATATGGCTTCAAATGGAGGAGGTGCAAATACCAGAAGTCTAGCGGGAGGGTCTGCGGTTGCAGGCAATGATTTTACTTCCTTTGCTGTTAGATTTAGAGTGAGCAATGCTTCAACCGATGGATTTATATGGGAGAACTCGTCCGAACAATTGTTAATGTCATTAAACGGGGCAAACGGCACTTTATGGACAAAAGGATTGATAACGGCTAGTGCTGGTATATCAACAACCACATTAACGACGAGTGATAAAATAACAACAGCATCAGGCAAACCGATAATTATCGGCAGAACAACGAAAGTAAATGGAGCAACGGGCGGATTAGAATTATATGGAACAGCAAGTAATATCGGAGGAGCACACTTACAGGCGGTAATATCAACAGATGATTATCCAACATTTCAATTATTGAACTGGGCACACGACAATGTCAATTTAAGTTTTGATGCTTATTTTGACGGCACGAACTGGAAATCAAGCCACAGCGGTTCAAACTTTCTAATTCAAAAAGGTGGAAAACTCGCTTTTTATTATAATTCAGGAACAGCTGTTGGAAACAATATATCTTACACTGAGGCGATAAACATTAATACATCGGGAGAGTTAGTCATCCCAACAGCATCCAGCGGTAATTTATTAATACGAAAAAGACCCGCTTCTACTAACGACCCGCAACTATTTTTTAAATCGGGTGGATATACGAATTATGGTGTAATTGTTTCTTCAACTGGTTTGCTTCATGCTTGGACTACTTCAAACTCTACTACTGGCGAGCCGTCTGGTAGTTATAATTATATTCCGCTAAATGGTGCTTGGACAAACTCCTCGGACAGGAGATTAAAAGCAGATATTAAAACATTAGACTGCGGTGATTGTTGCGATAAACTAATGAAAATAAATTGTTGTTCGTATTATTGGAAATCAGATGAGAAGAAAGAAAAAAAAGGCCACGGATTTATCGCGGACGAAGTCAAAAAAGTATTTCCAGAATTTGTATCCGAAAGCGGAATAAAAGCAGAGGATGGAGACGGCTACCTTGAAGGCATAACATATACAGATTTTATACCTGTATTAGTTAGCGCTTTTCAACATATGGCAGATAATCTCGGACATGTCCGAGATAGGGTAGATAATTTAGAAAAAGAAAATAAACTTTTACTTAATATATTACAAGACCAAGGTATCTTCGACAAGTCGAAGATTATCAACTAGCCGAAATTAGAGCAGTCGTTTTTTCAAATGTCCAGCAATAATACAACCAGACTTCATAGACCACCACCTATTATGGATATGGATGGCGAACTAACTCCAGAATTAAAGTCCCGTGTTCTTGAAGTAGAACTAAAGACTGAAGAAAAAAAGATAGAGCATGAATTGGAGGATAACTGGTCGTGTTGTTGTATAAAAAACAGACCAACTGACAGCAGAATGATTAAGTATCTATTCCAAATGTGTATCATTATAGCAATCATTACAATATGCTTAATAAAACTCGCTCAGCATAATCTACCTTGCGAGCAGGCTAATGTTTATGTAGGCATCCTTACACTACTCATCGGCATAGTGCTTCCATCGCCTTCTAGTTCAAAGAAGTGAGCATTCATAGGTATGTATTTTATACCACATATCATCATTTGAGCACATTAAAGGCAGGGCTTCATCAAAACTTATACACCAATCACTAAAAGGTTTATACACACATTTAAATTTAGTATCTATACCTTTTTGAATACAATAAACACAACTTATATTCTTTTTTTCACTTATCCGTGAGTAAAAGTCGCAGGCAGTCCGCGAAAATATTTTGATTATTAAAAAGTTTATAATCAGTAATATAACCATGACTGACTATAAATACCAAAAGATTATTTTTCTGAGCAATGATTTTGCTGGAGGAAGCAAAACATTTAATAAAAATATCCAAATGTCATTCACACCCACCAAAATGAATGTTAAGTTTATCCACTATATGAACGACCAGACCGAAACCAAAACCAGAATTCTTTACATGGATAGAATTGGAATTATTGGAACATTTGCGGACAGCACTACAGCAAACATTTCAAATCTCGGTTATAATTTGGGTGTTGTCGGATGGACGGAAGGACAATATACATTTAAAGTCCTTGAAACGGACAGCGGAAATATTGACACAGGAAATTTAGCGGGAAGAATTGTTGTGTGTTTGGAATTCGTTGCGTAGCAACAATGTATGAATTTAGAAATTCATAACTATTTCTTGCTTAATAATATATATGATGCTTAAGATAAACAATGTCAAGGTGAAGCCAGTAAAACAAGAGGGTGATGGAAACAAAAAAGCAAAAGGTTATAAATTATTCAATGAGCCGTATGCTAACATATTTTTGCTTGCCCGTAAGAAGAGCGGGAAAACAACAGCACTATTTGAAATACTGAAACGGACAACAGACAGAAAAACCCGTATCGTTATTATCGCTTCAACAATCCACAAGGACTACATTTATAAAGCAATGGTTAAGCACTTTAAGAACAGAGGCAACCCGATGGCAATATATACCTTTCTCAAATCGGATGGTGTAAATGTCATTGATTACGAATTAGACAAATTGAACAAACCAGACGAAGAGCAAGAAGGCGAAATCAAAGATGAAGAAGAAATAGAGAAGCCACAATTTTTATACTTTGGAAAAGAAAAGAAACAGATAAAGGAGGCACCGAAAGAGAGACCAAGTAAGTATATTTCGCCAGAGGTTGTTTTTGTTTTGGATGATTTAGGGAGTGGATTAAGAGACAAGTCCGTAAGTGATTTGTTAAAAAAGAATAGGCACTATAAATCAAAGGTGATTATGTCTAGTCAGTATCTGAACGACCTACGGCCAGAAGCAATTAAGCAGTTAGATTATCTATTAATCTTTCCAAGCCAGTCTCAGGATAAAATGGAACTCGTGTATAAACACTTAGACTTATCTTTTGATTTTGATTACTTTCTTCAAAAGTATCACGAAGCAACAAAGGAGAGATTTAATTTTCTTTATGTTTCAAGTGTTGATGATGAGTTAAGAAAAAATTTCGCTTATCGGTTAAAGTAAAAAAAATTTAGAATTAATTATTTTTTTATATAGTATATGGTAGTAAAAACAACTCGTGTTGAAGTCATTCCAACAATTGGCAAACGAACTATTAACTCAAGCACAATGGCTGGAGGTAAGAAAGTATCTCGTCGCAAGAAGAAGCAAGGAGGTAAGGGGCAGGCTGGCGGTAAAATTAACTGGGCAAAGGTTGGAAGAACCGCGATGGCTGTGAATAAATTTCTTTGTGATAACAAGATTATTTCAAAGACTGCGAATGCTCTTGGTGATGTCGGGGTTCCATATGCGTCTCGTATAGGCTCTACCGCCGCGAAACTTGGATATGGTAGGCAGAGCGGACGTGGCGCCTTAAAGTTTTGAAAGATAATTGTTTGAAATTATGTATAAATCTTTTTTTGTTAAAATATACATGGTTTCTAAAACCAAGAAAGTGAAGAAACAGAAATTAAGACCCCCGCGGGTTTATAGAAACAAAAGCGGGAAGCCGTATATTATCCAGAAGGGTAAAAAATATTATCTTAATTTTGGTAAAAAAACAAATGATATGAGCACACTTCAAATTGTTAAACTTTTTATGAAATACTTAAGCAGACCAAAATCAAAGCGTACACCTAAGCGAAAAGAAGACTTAAGGAAAGTCCAGAGTCTGTCTGAGATTGAGCAGAATACGAGAACTGCCATTAATGACCACTTAGACAAACTCAGAAAGGAGAAATACGAAAAGATTGATGAGATAGACCAAAAAGAGAAAAAGGCACAGGCTGATGCTGAAGAAGAAAAGAAAAGGCAAGAAAGAAAAGACATAGCCGATGCTAAGGAAAGACAAGAAATAAAGGATAGGGAACATAAAAGAGAACTGGAGGAGATTAATGAAAGAAAGGAAGAAATAAATAGGAGATTAAGAAGGGAGCAAAAACTCATAGAAAATGTAAAATATGAAGAAGACAGAAAAAATAGAATACAAGCATTACCACCGCCACCGCAATATCAATATATTATGCCACCACAATTTGGACAGCCACAAACACCGCAATATGGACAGCCACAAGCACCACAATTTGGAGCACCGCCGCAAGCACCACCATTAGCACCACCATTTGGAGCACCGCCATTAGGAGATGAAGCACCATTGAAAACAAAAGAACAATATGAGGAAGAAAAAAAGCAAAAGCAGATAGATATTGAAACACTTAAATTAGCAGGATATACAGATAATTTCATAAAAAAAGATGAGTCGTAAAGACTTACAAAAAGCCAGTCAAGATATTCAGACGGCTATAGCCACAGCGACGTCTTTAGAGGAACAGAAAAAGTTAGCAGAAGAATATAAAGAAAAACTTGAAAAAGAAGAAAAGAAAGCAGAAGAAAAGGGTAAGCATTTTGACCATTTAATATTTAACCATTTTTTAATCTCAGGATTTTCAAAAACTTATCACCCAAACATTACTATAAAAGAGTTATCACAGGCTTTAAAAAAGAGACTAGATAGTGAAGGTCATAAAAAATTAAACTACAAAGACACTTCAAAGTGGATTATTGACATGATTAAAAGGTTTAATATTGATGTTGGAAATGAAGAACAAAATGTGAAAAGAAGAATAGCGGATTATGCTAGATATGAAGAGTTTATGGGTATTACTGAACAAAAAGGGAGTGGAGCGAAGACGCTAGAAGAATTAATTGATAAGGTATTTTCAATAAAAAAAAATTAAAAAATATCTATCCCGCAATGATTGGAGGCACACAATGAATAAAAAGGACTTTGTAAATACTCTAACGAACAAAATGACAATAGACCCAAATGTTGATAAACAAGTATCAACGGATTTAAATATTGATGAGGGAATGCCACAACCGCTACCCCCGCCATTTGAGCCACAGCCACAGCAACCAGAGCCACAACCACAGCAACCAGAGCCAGAGCCACAACCACAGACAGAGGAGCCCCCGCCAGAGGAGCCACAGCAGGGTGAGGGGCGGGGACTAATGACTAATGAAATAGACAACATAATGAAAAAATATGGATGGTATCTCGGAGCGATAGCAAGTGATGAAATATACAAGTTGAAGCCCGGAAGCAGAAAGCGATACGGATTTATTATGAATACAGACCCGAGCAACAAAAAAGGACAGCACTGGATGGCAATATGGATAAGTCTAGATAAAGACAGGAGTGTTGAAGTGTATGACCCTTTGGCTGAATATCAACCGACTGAAGACTTTCAACAACAAATGAAACAACTAATAGATAAAAGCCACCCAGATAGTTATTTGTTAATGAAAGTTAATCAAGTAAAAGAGCAGAGTGATACGAGCGACACATGCGGATGGTTTGCTATGAGGTTTTTAATGGAGCGAGCGAAAGGTATTAAATTTAAATTTGCAAGCGGTTATACAGACCTAAAAGAAGACGAAGCGGAAAAATTAAAAGCACAGAATGGTTATGGTAATTTTGATACATTTATCTAAAAGATATTTATCTATAATATACGCATCATGGACTATAAGGGAGGAAGAAGTTCTGGTATCTATTACATAAATAGCAAAAACAGAATAACAGGCACAGATAGCGACTTTACACACGAATTAAACTTAAAATCACTAGACAATCCCACGCATTGTAAAATTTTTCATATCTATGTTCCAAAATCTTATTACTCTGAGGCTTCACCATATAATACTTTTACTCTTAGCGAAGACGGGTATGAGGCTTTAATTACTATACCTGAGGGAAACTACACAATGAACAATCTAAAAAATAAGTTGTCGGAGGTGCTAACCGCAGACAGCCCGAATAATTATACTTATGTTGTCTCGAGCAACAATACCAACATAGAACCAGAGGATGGCAAATTAACATTCAGTGTGTCAGAGAATAAGGGAATTCAACCGCGATTTATATTTGATGGTGATACCCGTATCCACGAGGTAATGGGTTTTGATAGAAACTCAACATATTTCTTTGCTAATGATTTAATTAAATCGCCAAATGTAATTATTTTAACTGGTGAAAAAACTTTATACCTTCAATCGGATTTGGTAAATGAAGGAGATAATCACGTGCTACAAGAAATATACACTGCCAACGAAATTCCTTTCGGCTCTGTCATTTATGATGGAAGCGGGTCTGAGTATGGTAAAACATTGTCCGCTAATTCAAACAATGTATTCAGGTTTTACTTGACGGACGAAAACGACCAAGCCATTAATCTTAATGGTTTAGGCATCGTTATGACATTGCTTGTTTATCGTGAAACGAATTATTTTAGTTTATTTAATTCATTCTTCAATCTGTTGAAAGCAAGGTAAAGATATTTTAATTTTGATTTAATTATTTTTTTTCTATAAATATATTCTTGTGAATTAGTTAATTTACAACACTTCAAAAAAAAAGAAAAAATGCCTGTCCAATATGGAGGAGAACTAGTCCATCAGACTAAGGAACTGCTCACTGGTAAGTATGAATTGAACAAACTTACCACTCGTGAAGGCTCACAACCCGTCACACTTACTACTGCTGGTGGTCTGGAAAACACCTTTGAAATTCCTACTAGACCTTTGAACCTTGCGAGGAGTGTGTTGCGATTTACATACACTCCGTCTGGTGGAGGTGCTGGCGGTCGCTACAATCGTATCTATATGGATTGTCTGTCTATGATTAAAACTATTGAACTGCGAAGCCGAAGCGGTCAGTATTTGTGTAATCTTCAACACGTGGGTAATTACACAAAGATGATTTGGAAACCAGAAATGAAGTATGAAAAATTTATGGCACTTGAAAATCATGGTGCTGGTGTGGCTAGCGGTGCTATGCTTCAAAAGTGTAATGCTGGAAAAGTTGAAATCGGAACTAGAGCGGAAAGGCGGGCGATTACTACTGGTGGGACTTATGATGCTGTTAGGGATGCTATTCAAACATACTACAAAGTGCCTCTTGTTAATGCCCGTCGCCACGATGATACCGCTCTCGCTGATAGCACTGCTGGAAATTATAGTTTGGTTAATGTTCCTTTTGAGGAGGCTAAGTATTTTGAAGGCGGTGGTGATAATACTGCTACCCCTGTTATTAATGTTAAGTTTCCTTTGGGTATGTTGTTTGGCACTATTTTTGAACTGGATAAGACTATTGGATTTAATGAAATTTTGGATTTGCGGATTGTGTGGGCTGAGACCAACCGCTCATCATTCTATGGTGCTGATGCGAGTGCTATCTCTGCTGGTGCTACCGCTACGACCACTGGGGCTATTGTCTCTAACCTAAATCTATTCCTTGCTGTTGAGACTGACCCAAATGTCATCCTCGGAGTCCAGCAAAAGATTGCGGGTGAAGGCTTTCCATTTAAGATTGAGTATCCTATCGCTTGGAAGCAAAGTCTTCAAACAACTCAGCAAAATTTTGTTATCAAAATGAACCGCTCGCAGGGTGAGAGAATTCGTCGTATCTATACATCTGTCTTTAACAGCACTGAGAGTGCCAATACTTCTTTTGATAATGATAATAGAGCAGATGGTAAAGTTATTACTTATTACACAACACTTGATGGAACTCGTCTCCAACAATTTGATGTTGACACATCTGAGAATGAAGACTATATGATTTTGAAGGATAAGTTGAAGGGGAGTGCTATCCTAAACAGCGATGTCTATCATTACAACTGGTTTCACGTAGATACTTGGGATAACAACCGCCCGCTATGCGATAAGGATACCGACGGCTATGAGGTGAGTGGTCTAAGCCTTGACACCGAGAGACGATATGACGGCAACTACTCCCAATGCTATCCAAAACCATTACACATTCGCCATTCTTCAGCGAAGTGTGCTTGTGAAGGGAATTGAAAATTTTGATGTCTTAAACCTGCGAGGTAGTAATTAATTTTTGATGGTTAATTTATTTTTTTGATAATATAGAACCTTTGTTTTTGACTACTTCGAAAACAAAAAATCAACAATGACCACTCATCAACGAAACTTAATCGCACAAAATCCTAAAGGAGAGTTCATTAACCTAAAAGTAGGATATGATGGACACATTGATAATATGAAGACAGCCTTCGGCGAAACAACAACTGCGCAATTAACACCAGTATTACAAGAAATCTTTCCATATACCATTAATACTAGGGTATGGACAAAAACGGAAACAAAATCGTCTGTGTCATTTTTGGAAAATATGGCTGAATTGAAAACTCAAGCGGATGCAACGGCGGATGCTGGATTAGTAAGTAAAAGGAGAATAAAATATAGAACTGGAACGGGTGTCCTTGCTCGCTTTACTGCTCTATGGACAACGGATGATACAAAAGCATATTATTCATTTATTGGAATAGGAAATGACCTTAACGATGGATTTTATTTTTACAAAAATCACGAAGGAATGAATATCGCACATTGTAAAAGAAATGATGTAGAATATATTGACCAAAAAGACTGGGATGACCCGTGCGATGGAACTTCGGCTATGCCAGACTTAGAATGGAGCGTAGGAAATGTATTTCAAATTCAATTTCAGTATCTTGGGTTTGGTGCTATTAAGTTTTCAATTGAAAATCCAGAGACTGGTGAATTTCAACTAGTTCATATGATTAAGTATGCTAATTCGAATGATGAAGTAAGCCTTGGAAATACGACATTACCATTTACAGCAGTCATGAGAAATGATGCAAAGACTGGAATACAAATTCTTAAAACGGCGAGTGCTAGTTTATTCATTGAGGGGTTGAATACTATTAATACAAGTATAACGAATTCAATTGAGGGTGCTGAAGTAGCCCACACTACAGAAAGACCGATATTGAGTATAAGAAATAAGGCTAAATATGATAGTGCTGGTGCTAACTTAGACAATTATTCATTAGTGTATCCATCATTAATAAGCATTAGTAATGAAGACTCAAAAACGAATGTCGTCAGAATGGTGGTTAATGGAACATTAACTGGAGCAGTGTATGCGGATGTAGATACGAAATATTCAATAGTTGATACCGACACAACAGCGACTGCTATCGCCAACGGAACGACGATTTTTAAAATATATGTTAATGCTAATTCAACTCAACAAATCAATCTAAGAAATTATGATATTTATCTGTCTCCAAGTGATGTATTAACTTTTACGCAGAAATCGGTTTCTACTACTAATAATGGTGGAAATGTCAATATTATCGCTAATTTTATAGAGGATTGGTAAAGCCAAAAAAATTTAGTGGAAGACAATGTAATATCATCACAAATATTTTTTTACCGCATCTTTGTTATTAAAATAAGGTTGTTGAATTAAATATTCAAGGTATGGTTTGTCAATCTTAGCGACATCTTCAATTTTCATTTTTTTTATACTTACCATATTGAAGAAAAATATCGGTTTCACTTTGTGCTATTTCTTCGCCGACCTTAGCCTTTATTTCAGTAATCCCCGTTTCTTTTAAATCTGCAGTCGTAAAAGGAGTGCTCTGCTCTTCGTCCGTTATAGCAAATGATGATTTATCTTGCAAATCAACATTGGACGGAATTACTACTTTAACATTATCATCCCTCGGCTTATATTGCTCATAAAAAGAAACAATGTCAGGCTTTGTCCATTTAATAGTGGGTTTCTTAACTTCGCTGTCAATGTTCCATTTTTCAATTTCATTCAAGTAGTCCTGCTTTGTGCTTAGGTCTGTCATTGATATATATATACTACAAAATAATTTTATTGTAAATATTTTTTTACTTCTGCCTTAATGTCAGTAAATTTTTCAAACCACGGCTGTTTCATAACCCATTCAAGGTATGGCTTATCAATAACCGCTACATCTTGAATTTTCTTACCTTTATACTTACCAAATGGAAAAACATCGGTTGGCTTGCCCGCCCGTGCCTTTTCAATCATTTGGATTTCATCAGTAATTATCTTTTTAACATCGGTAAGAGAAAATGTTTCTTTTTATTTTCAATAGAGAGTTTCTCAAACTTCTCGCATAGTCTGGTTAGGGCTGTCATAGTATAGTATATGGTATATATTTTATAGAAAAAATAAATAAATAAAAAAATTATGAAGTTGTTGTAACTGGACTTCATAACCCAAAAACCTATATTTTTTTTTGCTTTACTAAACATCATTAATATCCAAACGGCCGTGTTTCAATCGCATTCTCTACAATTCCGATAACTTGTCTTTTCGTATATGTAAAACTAAATATCTTTTCTAAGTATTCGCTTGTTACTCTTTTCTTTTGTTTGTCCCGTGTTATCTTGTTATTCTCTACTATAACAACTTTGCCAGACTTCTCAATTCGCTTAGCAATCCTTAATTCTTCCTCAGTCTCTAACAAGTCCGCCAGTTCATTTTTACCCTTCTCAAATAAATCTGTGTTTTTAATACCAAGCCCGCAACTGATTACACTTAACATATTAGGTAAGTTTAAGGCCTTCTTCGTCTCGTAATTCATACTGAAGCCCTTCACTTTCATACTGGCTTTGCCGTTATCTAATAAGTATCCGTAGCACTTTGCCCCGCCTCCAACGAAGGTCTTTATCTTGGCTCCCTTTAATTCATCCGTCCAGTCCCCGAGTAGTTTGCCCGTCTTTACATCATCTTCTCCTTTCGTCAGGTCTGTGGTATATATTACACTATCCGTATCGTGGTATAGAATTCTCCTGCCTAGTCCGTCCATCATCTCATAAAGCCTCATTCTCGCGTGGCAGGTAGTAAATAGAGCAACTACAATATTTGTCTTAATCGGGTCGCTGACTGCATCTTGTTTTAAATCATAACTGGCCTCTATTATTTCGTCGTTGATTATGTTAATATTTATGTTATCAACTGATTTATCGTTCATTAGTTTGTATAGGGATTCCTTATCCCTTATCATTTTGTTTTGTTTTTTGTTCTGCTTCTCTCCAAACTTGCCCCACAAGGAGTTCAAGCACAACTTAGCCACCGCACTTCGACCTGAGTTTTCTTCTATTTTGTTTTCATCCATCTTAACACCCATTTTGATTTCCATACTGCTTATGTAGTTTTGTTTTTCCTCGGCCGTATTGCATCCTGCTGGATATCCACTTGATTCCTGCTTAACCTTCAAGAATGTCTTTATGTATTCTTTGAATAGGCTACTGCTCTGTTCTTTCCAGTGCCATACTTCATATACTTTCATTAACTTATACCCTTTATCTAAGGCCTTGTAAATTTCTGGAGTTGCCCAAGTTCCTGTTATTGCCCGCTCATTGTCGGTGTGCTTGCATTCGCCGTGGTGCTCAGTCATCCCGCACTTATCGCATAAGTAATACATCATCTTGCCTCTGTCCGCTTTTGGTAAGACTGGGTGTAGTAATCCTCTCGGCGGTAGCATCTTAACCTTAGCCACTCCAAAGTATTCCTTTTTTATGATTTTGTTTCGCATATCTTTTCGTTTATCTCCGACATGTCGGAGATTATCATCATTTGGTCTGATGATTTCGTGGTGCCCGCTAGGGTAAAGGTCATAATACATAACGGTCGGATAGAGTGAGCATATGTCAATGTATTTCGCGTATTCGTCGCTGTGTCGTGATTTCCAATACAATGTTAGAGCATTCGTTCGACCTCCAAACATTGCTTCTCGTGGGTTTAATCCTTCTTGTTCCATAATTCGTTCGTTGGTATCCTCGGCCAGTCTTTCACTGGTTTTCATCAGGCTCCAATCACATTCCCAGACACTTATTACTTTTACCTGTTGGCTCAGTTGTTTTTCTCTTCTCATTGTTTCCTTGTATAGTTCGCCCATAGTCTTATTTTTCTTGGCATTCATTGCATTGCCGTTCCAACACTTCTGACAGCCGTGCCAATGACACCCGTAAAACTCATAAGCGATTTTGTTTTTCTCGTCCCAGCCATCCACATATATTTTTGATTGCCCGAGTTGAAACATTTTTTCACCTCCGTTGAATGCGTGTTTAATATCGGTTTTGTCTAGTCTGCTTCTGTAGGCTAACCATTCAACACAAGCCCTTGAAGCCATCCTGTTTTGTTTTTCCGCTTTCAATACCGCAATTGAATTAACAGGCATAAACTTAGCACGATACAGAGCCATAACACAACTCGCAATAGTTGTATATTGAAACGGGTCAATACCGAATTCAAGAAACTGCTTTCTAAAATCTATACAACCCTTTCTAAGTATATCAACATCGCTATGACAATACTCAGCGATTTCCTTCGCCATATCAAAGTGGTTGTGAACACTATCTCCGACGCGTCGGAGATTGACCTGTTGTTCATACCATTCTAAAAACTCCTTTCTCTTATCTCCTCGCATAGTGTCGTAGCCGTAATGTTTCTTGTGTGGCATAACCCCAACATAGTTTTTGTTCTTGTCTGTGTTGAAGAAGTGCGGGAAGTAGCCTTTCTTAAGTTCCGTTAGTCCGAATGTCTTCGGAAAGTCAGACAATGGCATCGTAAGGAAACTCAAACTATCAATGAAGCGGTATTTCTTATGTGTCATCATCATTATCTTTCCGCCTTGGTAAATGACAAATGGTGTCTGTTTGTTATCAACTAGCCATCTAAGGATAAACTGACAATCATAACCGCGGGCATTGTGTGCGATAAAGGTAAATCCGCTGTGTTTAGTGTCAAAAGCCCAATTACAAAAGTCTTGAATGTTCTTATGAATGACTGGCTGTTCCTTAGCATCGTAATACTGACTTTCAGCATAATTTACAATGTGCTCGCCCGTGTCCTGTGTCGCTTCAAAGTCAAAGAATATGTATTGCTCTGACGGCGGTAGGATTTCCTTTTGGACTATTTCACATTGGTGCTCTAGTGGTTTCAGTTCTTTACAATTACGGCATTTCGCATATCCGCATTTGTGTATGTCCTTCTTTCTGTAATTAAGACCGCACGATTTACATTTCGCTTTAACATCGCAGTTTGTCTTCATGTGATTATTAAAGCATTCAGTATTTGGAAACTTTCTATTACACTTCTCACATTCTTTCCACTGGCTCTTGTCATTTATTCCCTTACAACCCTTGGTTTCACAGATACTACATTTAGCATCGCATGCATGTCTTTCCATATATCCCCTTAGACACAACTCGCAGAAATTCTTTTTTCCTAGCATTGACTTCAGATTGGTTATGGCATCGTAGTGCCCTTCCGTTTTTAGAATGTAAAGGTTTGTCAGCCGTTCGCCTTTCTCATCTACTAAATCAGTCTTATAGACGATTTGGTCAGGAAACTCTACAATAACCAAATTATATTTAATGTGCTTAGCAAAGGTATCAATTTCTGGGAGACCGCACACATCCTTAACAACTTTCGCTTCATTATGCAAATCCTCAGCCATTTCCTGCTGTATCTTTCGTCCCATCATTATTGTTTTGTATTTTTGGTGTTTTTCAATTTTTGCTTTTACTACAACGATTGCTCTGGCCAAGCATAAGTTATCGCTATTAGTAATACAGATTACTCCTTTCTTTCTATATACATCAAGTTTGTTCAAAACCTGTAGCCTTGCTCCGCCAGTAGGCATTTTAACAGATTTCAATACAAACTTTAATTTATCAAAGTTGGTGCCACTTTCATCCATATAAAGACTTTCGTTGCTTTGAAATATTGACGACAATCTTTCTAAAACTTTTTCAACCGAGATTTCATTGACATAATGTTGTCCTGTAGATACTTTGCCGTAATAATCTACAAACTCAATACCTACATCAACCTTATCTCTTTGTCCCTGTCGTTTTAAAAAGTCGTTCAATATGATTTCAATAAATCTTATTACATCTCGCATAGTGAAAGACCGAAAGTTTCCATTCAACACAACCCTGTAAATACTTTCGTTTATTCCAAGTTTGTGCTCCTTTCTGTCGTCTCGCTTGATTTCGTAATTGCCATATCGCATCAAGTCTCTGACATTTTCCTTGATTTCTTTTTTCTCTTCAATCGTAGGTAAAGGTGGTGCTATTGGAATAGCATGGTGTTCAAAATACACCGCACCTCTTACTTGGTTCAAGTAGTTTTGGGCTGTCGGTGAATCTATCTTATACCCCCTTACCTTTGGTTTAATATATAGGACGTCCCGACCCCTGACTAGTTTAATTTCATAATTTATCTTATATTCCCTCAACTTATCCAACCTGTAGACCTTGCCGTTGTATGCATGTGTCTCCATGTTTGATAATTGTATATTAAAGGAAAATATAATTTTATAAAATTAAAATATTTGTCCGCCTCAATCGGTTGTCCCCTCGTGGCCTCGTGTGCCCTATATATAGACCCCTTCCTTGTCTTTAGATGGAAATTCAGTGTTTTCTGCGGACAAACCTTTTAATTACCAATACTTACCATACCCGCAACCGCAGTGGCAGTTATGTTCCATGTATCCGCAAATATTACACCTATCGTCCTTATCCTTGGACTTTGACATCTCCTCATTCTTTATTCTCTCCATATACTCTTTGCTTGGTCTAGGAGGAACTGGAGGTTTTTCTTTTTCCGTAATTTTGTAATCTGCTGAAATATGTTTCTGAGACTTCATATGTCGCCCTTTGTTGCCATTATGTATTTCAGCGCCGCATTCACACTTGAAATCTTTGTGTTTCCAAATTTTCTTCTTTTCTTTTTTGATTTCTTTTGTTTCTTTATCATAATTTACTTTCCATTCCTCATACCTTGGAATCACAATTTCTTCGTGATATTTCTTTGCTTCTTCTAGTGCTTGCTCTTTTGATTTCTTCTTTCCAATACAGATACTCTTACACATAACCTTTCCTCCTTCTCTCCATTGAACTTTTACCATTGGTCTCTTTTCGTTATTCTTTACCATAACACAACCTCTAGACATTCTAAATCGCATCATCTTATATATGTGTCTCTATTTTATCTTTAAATGTAAAATAATTAATTGTTAGAAATAACCATTAAATAGCCGTTATTTTCTATCCGTTAAGACGACGAACAGGAGAGCCGATAGAGCCGTTTCGTCGCTTAGTCTGTATGTATCCAAAAAGTGTGCCAAAGTGGCACCCTATACTACTTCGGAAGCGCTTGCATACATGTTTGAACGGTGGCACATGTACTTAAAAGTGCAAAAGTGTCATATGTCTTATCAGAAACACTTAGAGGGGATCTGTGTTGGAAGATATGTCAAGAAAAGAAGGCATCAACCCAACGTGCCTCGATGCCGATTAGGAGTTGGATGGACCGACCATTCCAGTAACTCTGTTTCGAGTAATGTATTTCTATATATGCATGTACACTTAAACGTTACCAGTAATGTATTTTCGAACGTCAAGACGAACAAATCACGGTTCGCACGACACATGTTAATACTTAATAGAATCGCATATGTATAGAAGATAAACCTTGTCTGGTATGTTTACTTGAACGTCGTGACAAACATTCACGGTCTTATACGCAAAAGATAGATTTTGTCACTTGAACGGTGTCAGAGATGTTTTAAATATGTGTGTCAAACCTAGCCTTTCTATCGAGCGCTTTACTTGAACGTCAAGACAAACAAATTACGGTCTGCATGACATACCCTACCCACCCACCCACCCACACCCACCCACCCACCTACCTACCTACCTACCTACCTACCTACCTACCTACCTACCTGCCTACCTACCTACCTACCTACCTATCTTTCTATCTATCTATCTATCTCTCTATCTATCTATCTCTCTATCTAACTATATCTATCTATCTATCTATCTATCTCTCTCTCTCTCTCTCTCTGTCTATCTATCTATCTATCTATCTATCCATCCATCCATCCATCCATCTATCTATCTATCTATCTATCTATCTATCTATATATCTACCTACACCTACCTACCTACCTACACCTACCTACCTACCTACCTACCTACCAACCTACCAACCTACCTACCTACCTACCTACCTATCTATATATCTATCTATCTATCTATCTATCGCTATATCTATATCTCTATATCTATATCTATATCTATATCTATCTATCTATCTATCTATCTATCTATTTATCTATTTATCTATCTATCTATCTATCTATCTATCTATCCATCCATCCATCCATCCATCCATCTATCTATCTATCTATCATCTATCTATCTATCGATCGATCGCGCGGATGGCTGATGTGCAGCTTGTGAGGTGCTGATGGTTCTTGCTCCGGCTTGGGGGGGTGTGGGGGTTGATGTGAGTTACTGATGTTGACCATGGTAAGATGATTAAGAACCATCGCAATCCACTAACGGTCTCTGACATTTAATTTATTTCCAGTATGTTTGTACGTGAGAAACAGAGCGTCTTAAACAGCCTCTTTGAGTTGAAAGTTGAAGCAGATCTTGACTACACACAATGCCACGCACACAGGAAGAAATGAGAAAATTCCCAAGTCCAGGCAGGATCATCGTGATTTTATTAATCATTATTAAGAAAACCAGCGCAGTCTCTTTTACAAGCTTTCCCCTTCTTTTCCTGCACATTTCAACCTCGTAGCTTGCGTATAGTGAGTTTTAGACTTGTCGGAAAAACTCAGCCTCATTCTCAGTGCGGCGCGGCGCGGCGCAAGGCCGGCCGGCGGCAAGGCAAGGCTGCAAACGAGGTATTTTTTGAAAGAAATTGTTTGCATTTTTCTTATTCTAGCTGCCTGGAGGCTCCCAACACGTTTACCAGACTTTCCCGTGATTATCTGGTATTGTATTTTCAGTCTGAAGATGTACTAGTGCTTGAGATGTAATCAGTTGAGATGCGAAAAATTTTCCTAATAATTTCTTTACTGAGCAATACAATTCCCGCCAGTTCAGGAACAGAAAGAGTAAAGTAGGTATAATTCACTATTAATAATATCAAGTTAATATTAGTTATAATATATTAATTATACCGCCACGAGAAAATATCCTTTTGAGTGGCAGTGACATGTATTGTTAATAAAGGCAAGGTTGTTGTAACAAGACACTTGGTCTTACCCTTACGAGCTCAAGGGACTCTTGACTCTGAAAAGAGAATTTAATACTGCTGACGACATTTGTGAGTTTGGATACAACCCCAAGGGATAAATACACAACTAACTCTTATTAAAAGTCTCTATGGCTGCAAAAAGCCCTAACTCCTGAGAGTAGGTGAAATACCAGTAAATAGCTGAGAGGTCACTTCGTGTATTTACGTAGGTTTCTTCTTGTTTGCAGACTTGGGTGCAACGTACGATCGTAGGTGAGAGTAGATTGTGAGTTGGTTTCGTATGTCACTTGAAGTTGAATAAGTTGTAACACTTGAAGGAGGGCTTCAACCAATGATTAACGACAGACCGGAACGATCAGTATTGCCATTATATACCGGGTGGGCCGGCATAGTGAGATTAAGGATAGTAAGGTACGACTTGAACTTGAGTTGAACGTGACAACTGAGAATTAATGTTCAAATTCAAATTTCGAAATTCAATTGTGACTAATGATTTTTTAAATGTTTGTCAGCTCAAATTGCTTCAAGCTGCGCCATCTCAATACCAACAAGGTATTGAAACGCATCGACCGCTCACATCTCGCTCCGTATACTGCACCCACTGACTGCCTCGCCCCGCTCAACACGGTCGCAGTCGACGATCACGTCGTCTCAGTCAACTACACCATCGGCGAAGTCGTAGCATTCATCGACCGCGATCAGGTTAAACTTGGCATCGTTTTAGACGAGGACCCTGAGAACGAGGAAAACGACCTCGTAGTTCACCAGCTCGATACGACCTCAGACAAGAACCCTCTCTTCCGTCCCATCTACGAAGACACAAAGGCGGGACCAAACCACTATCCAACGCTGGGGTAATCCCTTGGCCCACTGGAAGCCCCTTCTCTTCGACACAACAAACGATCAAGTCGTTCATCGACACATCGAGTGGCGCTCTCACAAGACCAACAAAGACAAAGGCCGACTTCCCGCCAGCGTCCTTAAGCGTCTCAAAGGCCCTCTCATCACCGGCGAATCCTTCCCACTTCATCTTCCAGAAAGGTAAGCAAGCTACATCGAAGGAATAGGCACCTCAACACTCTCAAGTGGGTTTTACCCATCGTACCGGTTTCACCCGCCACAGCCCAGCGCTTTTCCCACTTGGCCCGCCATCGTCCCTAGACAAGCTACGCCACGACCAGAGTATCCCTGTAAGTCCTTGGTCGTCTTTTATGCCTGCAGGTCAACAATCATCCTCATCGAATCTGAACACCTCAGTGATTATATTAGCATGGCATAATTGGTGCATTAAATTTGGTTCATCTCGGCTGTGCGATACATGGCCACCTAGCTTCCTACGGCTCGACGTCAGCTCCCCGATATCAACGCATCGCTACTGCGCCTCAATTGTCTCAGTCCCGCTTCCGCATCCCGATATCCGGCCCTGGCTGATCTCCGTCTACACTGCGCTACACATGGACACACTTCTTTTTCAACCTCCTCCTGGGTTTAAAGAGACTCATCTTTCTCTTTTCTCCTACTTTTTTTTTCTGAGACAAGTCACTGACCAATCGCTAGTCACTCACTCTGTACGCAACTCTACTCAACCGTTAGGTCTGGGGGGGGGGGGGGGAGCTATCAGACTGAGCACTTTAACGACCGGCCAAAACCACTACCGTTGACATTTTACTGTTTTTGACCGGCCCGTTAGATTCTCCTCTGCACGACGTTTCGACTTCACTAACTAGCTTTCGATTTCGTCCAGGAATGACTTCAAACGATTTAATCAAAGTTTTTACAGCAATTGTTATTTTTCCCTTCTCCATTGCCTTTTTTTCCACGATTTCCCGAAATCACAATTTACGCATTTACGGTGAATTTTGGGGAACACAGTCAAGAGAACATAAAAATGATAATGGCCATGCACTGCGTGCACAGCCATTTGGCTCCGAAAGACTTTCCCAAATGAAAGTTCAGGACTTTTTACTTGAAGAAATAACTTGTGCTCAACGATGGTGTAGGGGCCGTCGAACTGAAGAACGGAGGAGGCTGGAATGCCTTGCTTGGAAGGCTTGGGGGTAGACGGAGACTGTGTCGTTTACTTTCCATTCCTTGACAGCCTTGCGGCGGCCTTTGTTCTTTTGAGCGACGGACCGGGCGCGGGTAACGGTGGTGTACGCGCTGACATAAGTTGTGACAGCGGTGCGGGCGCTGTTTAACAGTGCGATCTGCTCGGCCGACTGTGTTGACAGTGTCGGTGATGCGTCGAGGGCGGCGCTGGACGCGGTAGCGCGGGCATTGACAATCTCCGGCGAGTCGAAGAAGTCCAACGTGCAGCGGGGCTTGCGGGCGAGCATTCCTTCAAAGGCCGCTGAGTAGTGCCGGTTGCTGTAGAAACGTATGTGTTCTGAGCGAAGGAGAGAGAAAACTAACCATTCGGCAAAGATGGGGGTATCACTTTTTCCGAAATTTTTCCAAGATTTTTAGCAACTTTCAGAAAACTTGTGCAAATGAAGGGAAATTCAGTATTTAGTTGCAGAACATAATAAAATGATATTAAAACATGTTTTTATTAATAGTCAACCACTTAGACTTCACCTCCGGAGGTGGACAGAAACCGGTCTGACACCTAATTTTTCCACTTTTTTTCATGCCGGCGACGACAAGACTATGCTGGAAACAAGCGACAAAAATGCACAGCTTGGTTTTTTTGCTTTGTTTTATTTGTTTTTAGTATTTTCCTACATTATGAGCTGCTTTTACTTCAAAAAATCCCTGCCGCCGCTGTGATAGGGGATTCACGTGGGTAGTGGAAGGGGGAGGGGGGGGGGTGGTTGTGTGATGTGAAGGTTGCAGTATTTCCTTGATTAGAATGTATTTCAAGGCTACATTAATGGGTCGTTGTCGTCAGAGCTATCAGAGCTACCGACATCTGCTGGCCACTCACACAATTGGCATTTGTCTCCACCTTCAGCGTTATGGATCTTACAGGAAGGGCAATCCCACGGATTGGGGCCTGGCTGATTTGCGCCTTGCACCTGACTGTTCCTGCGTTGAGATTGCATCGCCCGCTTGGAATCAGCTGAATTTTGCGCACGCTTGCGTCCGCGTTGACCTGCTGCTCGACGCGCGCGGCGACGTCCGCGCTGACGGCTTGGTTGGCGTCCTCGTGGCGGCACAGTTGAGTCTGAGACACCTACAGTAAATAATAACGAAATGCGACCAGTGTTGCAGATATAGCATACACTAGTACCGTTTTCTTCTTCCTCTGAGCTAGAAGAAGAGTTGTCTGTGCTAGTAGTAGAAGAAGAGTTCTCAGATAGCGCGGGTTCAGCACCAGCTAGTTTGGCATCCACTTCTTCTTCTAAGTTGCAGCGGCAGATTTGAAAATGGTTCCATGCTGAGTCAACAAGCTGCGCCTTTTTAAACTGCTTCCGGTCGGCATCTTGCGTTGCAACACCGTGCATTCTGAGCCAGTCCTTTAGTTCCTTGACTACCATTTGGCTGGATGCAAACGCTTGCTTGTCTTGAAACGATGTAAGTAAAATGAAAACTTTGCGCCACGGATGCTCAACATTTCCAAAAGCCAAGTCCTGCTCCCTCTTTTCTTCCTCAGTAAGCTCCTGTGCACCGCGCCATCGTGGGTGAGCGGGAGCCTTTCCCTCGTTAACAAAATATGTGCGTGGTAAAGAAAGAAGCTCGTCAGGTGTCAAATGGGTAAGAGCGTTTATCTTTTCTTTACGGTTAGGAGGCAACTCCATCCAATTCATCGGCAGCTCATCAACCAGTCGGAATTCTGCTTTGTATTTTCCACACTTCATATGAGCAGGGCGTCCGGGCAAACCACCGTCGAAGTAGTCGCCATCAATTTCGATTCTTGTCAGGTTCCCAGCCGCCAACATCTCCTCCACATGCGCAGTCTCGTCCGGCTCTAGGTACTTGCTCAAAGATCGAATATCCTTTTTCAAACGTGGGTTGACGAAGTATCCCACAGGAAGCTTGCGAGGCATATCAGCCGCTGCAATACATCCAACGCCCCGGTATTGCAATATATACAACACATGCACGTGAGGTGGGGGGGGGGGGGAGGGAAGGGAATAATATAATACAATACCGGGGCGCTGAATGAACAGTTTCACTGATGCTCCTTGGGGATTATCCTTCTCTCCATGAAATTCCTCCTGTGCGTCTCCCATTGTTTTGAAATCCGCAGTCGGTAACTGATCAGGATCCTCGTTCTTGGTGATGCGCCAGGCCAGAGGCCTGTTGTAATTCTTGAAGCTTTTGTTCATACATGGACTGAAATACGTCATCCAGTCGTAATTACATGCAAGAACAACCAACACAAAGGTCGATCTTTGTTTTTTGAAAGCAAGGATAAGTTTTAACAAAGCTTGAGCGATATTGGTTGTGAGGAAGGTGCTCTTCCACCCAATATCCATCACTCTGAATGACTGATCATTCCCGTCATGGCCGTGCCCAGGTGGCTTGCGATGAGATTCTACTTGCCAACGGATACCGCGGTCGACAACATTAAGCCCGATAAAGCCTAGCATAGCCCACGCAGTGTTATCACCGGCGCCGTCCCACTCCAGGAATAACTTCCAAGCTTGCATAGTGCGAGGATGCCAAAGCTCCCAATGCAAAAGTGATGCAAGCATGGTGATATTACTGTTCACGCCATGCTCCACTGCGCCTTCCAGGTACGTGAAAATAAAGTTAGTATCGGTAGTGTAACAAGTGTTGATACCGACACACAGGCGAAAGACCATTTTCCCTTTAAAGTCTTTAGCAGCACGGCGACAAGATGGAATCCGCACAGGCGGCTTCATATCTGCAGATATAACAGTAGCATGGAGATCTTCTTGCGCACCCTTCTTGCGTTGCATGCTCGCTACACGGCACGTTCTGTGAATTTTGTGATGAAGGCGGCTCTGGCGGCGCCAAGTCTGAGCTGCTGTGTCACTCAGGAAACCTCGGGCATGCCGAACCGCAAGCCTCGTGCAGATGTCGCATTTGGAAAAGTCTCCCGCTGCAGCACAAAGATGTAGTGAGTAATGATGAATGCTATGCTATGCTAACGATTCAAACATCAATCAATTATATGCATATTACCTCGTACAAACTTGACGTTTGAGAAATCCGCTTTCCAAACTTTGTTGATTGTGTTGTCTGTTGGAGGCTTATCAGGATTCACTCTCTTAGAAGTTCCGTACCGTAGACACACTTCTTTCCAGTTGTCCCGAACATACTTTTGCACTCCGGCGTCCTCAGCCATTTCTTGTAGCCTCCATACACCGTCGCTACATATCTCGGGATGACTGTTTGCGAATTTTTCACATAGCAAAATTGCAACAAGATCTTCTGTTTCGGGAATTGCGGTTGACTTTCTGGCAAAGACCTTCGTGTTGTTGGCAAGAAGCTTGTGTGCTCGAGATAAAACTGCGTCGCTGATGCCGTGGATGCGCTGCCAAGCTGTTCTGCAGACAGCCTCCGTTAGGTACATATATTGAAACGAACCAATTTTAGTTTGGAAGGATTCAAGCTGAGCAGCTGTCCACGTGTAAAGCTCACTTAGTGACGATGCTGCGTTCTTCGCTCGCGTGTGTAGCACATCGCGCGTGTCGATGAATGAGTAACACTTCCACTTTTGACAGCAAACAGACTTCACTTCTCTATCCAGGTCTGCGAAGGTTATCCCCAACAACTTCTTGAGCGCTTCCTGTCTCTGTAACTTCACGTTTCCTTTGGTGCGGTGTTTCATTTTGTAGGGGCGAGTGGGATTTTTGCGTGCTCGTTGTACAGGAAGTGGTGACAATTTCATCAGGTCACATAACAGCTCATTTGATTCCATCAGCTCGTTGTAGTTGCCCAGAATACTAGATTCCGCACCAACATATTCGTCGTCGACCAGAGGGGGAGCCTAGTATCGCTAGGATCGGTAGGTTCACGGTAGCACTTCGAATCATTATCCGAATCGCCTTCGTCAACGCTCTAAACAAACCACAATAGCTACCAACTTCCGCAAGCAAGCAAAAGAGAAAGAGAATTACCAAAGATCCAGTAGGAACAAAAAGTCTCCCACTATTATCTTTGAACTTGACCGGACTACTCTGCGGCTCCTCCCTCTGGTCCACGTCAGTATCGATGTCAGAACCAAGTACCTGTAAATAAATCAAATAAGAAGCTACCTAGTGATTGATTTTATTTATTTATTACCTTCGTATTACTAGAGCTTGATTTTTCCAGCACAACTGTAACGCTAGAGCTCGCCCTTCGCAGAAGAGTATTCTGACTTTCTGCAGCTGAAACAGAAGTAACGCTGTTGAGCAACTTCATTTTCTGCTCTGTTGACATAGATAAAGATCTTGACACCGGCTGCGAAGTTGCGCATCCATCGGAAGTAACACTACTAACCGTGCTCAAAAGCGCAAGCTTCTCTTCGTGCGTCAATGACACTAACTTCAAAGGAATAGGATGCTCTTGCTCAGGAACAATGAAACACACATGGCCAATGTCCGTCTCGTACAAAAATACCGGAATTTTAGCGCGTTGCTTGGCAGCTTCTTTCAGCCAGTGCGGGTATGCATCGCTCGGTAGCGTAGTGATGCTTAAATCCGGATTCGGCGCATAATTGAGCAAAATCTCTTCATCTTTGCCTATTGCAGTGCTCACCGTGACGATTGGAGTCCCCTTGCTGATCTGGAAAAGAATGCACGTAACAATCATGTATGTATGATGTATACGCATGTATATATGTAATAATGCATGTGCATTTGCATGTTTTTTTATTTTATGTATGGCGACTGTCACATTACTAGTTACGCATGTGAATTGTAGCAATTTTCATATATGATGTACTGGTTATTAATTTACCTTCACGTTAGGTCGGGGAGTATCGTCAAGCTTCTCAGGACTCGAGTTGAATCCTTTTGATGAAGAATTTATTAGATGCAAAGCATTTCTGCTTGAAGGGGAAATAAAGTGAATGGGATGCATGCCAGTTTGAAGTAAGTTCCCAATTTTCATAGTAAAATGCTCTGATAAAGCAGTACTACGATCAAGATTCAGAGCACGTCCGCCCGCTTCCAGGATCCCAAGCTCGAAGGAAGGAGGAAGGTATATACTGGCAAAAACTCCGTAACCACCATCGCGGTGGGCCACGTAAATCGGCGCTTTGGCAGCCCTCAGCATGCCTAGAGAGAGAGAGAGAGAGAGGGAGACATTAATGTTTGTGTCTTTGTCTCTCTCTCTCTCTCTATCTCTCTCTTTTTCAGCGACAACAGCGACAACAGCAACAGCAACAGCAGCAACAGCGATAACAGCGACAACAGCAACAGCAACAGCAACAGTAGTTTTGTTAGGTGAGTGCACCAAACATCATGCCCCCCCCCCCCAGCATGAGCACCACCAGCAGAGTAAGGCATGGTTTGTGTGAACAAAATTTTTTCAGGAAGCGAGAGTGGAAGGGGAGCTAGCCCCAGTCATGATGTTGATGCTGATATTTAGTTTACTTAATAGGAGCAAGTAGTTTTGTTAGGTGAGTGCACCAAACATCATGCAACCCCCCCCCCCCCAGCATGAGCACCACCAGCATGGGACACTCCCTTTACCCTCCTGATAACTCGCGCTAGTTGGCTTGAAATAGGTTTAAAAAATGAACTTACATCAAATGCGAATTACGCAATCAAAGTAACGAAGTAAGTTCATTCTTTAATGCCATGTGCAGCACAGGGCCACCCCCCCCCCCACCCCCGCATTTTCGCACGTCACTGTCTGACTAGGCCATGGCTTGTGGGAACCAGGAGGAATTGGGAGCTCATATTTGCACTGTAGGTAGCCACAGCATCGATCTTGATGCTGGTGTAATGTTTTTGGAATTCAGATAAATATTGAAGTTGGGGGAGTGTCCCATGTGTGACCCCCCCCCCCCACATTTTTTAAGTGTTGACAAAAGTTTGTGCAGAGCTTTCTCCACAGACCATCTTGTACGTAACAAAAGAAATGGATTCCCGCCTAATCTGGTCTATGTAATAGGCGGGAATGCTGTTACATCTTCTCAAAATACTTTCCTCGTAATACAAACTCTGCACAAACTTTTGTAAAAAATCAAGTCATAGACATAGGTTTATCAAACTGCTCGCTTGTGGCAAATAGATTCAGTTGGGTTGTCAAATATTAGGAATTAATATGTATGGCTTCAACAAACATTTGACTGTAGCTTATCTTACCGTATCACTTGATTTGTGAGGAGGCAGGGAGGAATTTCAACAATCATGGAGGTTGATGTTGACAAAAATTTGTGCAGATTTTTCTACACAGACCGTTTAGTACATAAAAAAATAAATGCATTCCCGCCTATCCTGGTCTACGGAATAGGCGGGAACGCTGCTACATCTTCTCAAACTATTCTCCTCTCAATACAAACTCTGCACAAATTTTTGTAAAAAAACCAAGTCATAAGCATAGGTTTATCGAACTAGTACAACTCCTACTCTGCACAGTTTCCATTAGAGATATAAATGGCATGGGTTTACATTAAAGTACTGTATTGCTTTTTACCTTCTCCAGACTGCGGCCACAATAAATGCAGTAGATAGGCAAGGAATTGCAAGTATCATGGAGGTTGGTGTTGACAAATTTTTGTGCAGATTTTTCTACACAGACCGTTTAGTACATAAAAAAATAAATGCATTCCCGCCTATCCTGGTCTATGGAATAGGCGGGAATGCTGTTACATCTTCTCAAACTACTCTCCTCTCAATACAAACTCTGCATAAACTCTTGTAAACAACACCTACCCTTCAGCGTTTTTGAACGTACATTTTTGACCGGATTTTCCAGCTCCCACCGCCCACCTCGTCGACTGAACTTTGGAGGCAACTCATTTCGCATTCTGCAAAGTCACAAGATGTTTGAATGTAGGATTATCTCCGATGCCCAAGACGGCATGTAAGAAGCTCGTTGCCGCCACCTTACAAACCATTCGAAAAAATTCGCGAGGGGAAATCTTCCTTACTTTGAACGGCTCCCCAGACGTGGAGCCGTTCGAAGAGGTCGAGATTCCCGACGACGTCTTTCGCAAGTATGAGCTGGTACACTAAGATTGTATGCTTGCCTGTTCATTTTTTTGTCCATGTGTAACATGCAGGGTAAAGGCGACCTCGATGAGTTGGTCTCCGGCTTCTGCTACTCCTGGACTCAAGCAGGACTACTGAAGAAGGATAAAGCCACGCTATGGGACGACAAACTGGGCGACGCCGACGAAGCAGGTCCCCCACAGCAAAGACAGAAGAGGCAGAAAGCGGAAGAAAAGAAGAATGAGAAAGAGAAGAGTAAGAAGAAAGAGGAGGAAGAGCAGAAGAAGAAGCAGGAAGAAGAGAAGAAGAAGAAGGAGGCGAAGAAGAAGAAGGAGGAAGGAGAGAAGAAGAAGGAGGAGGAGGCGAAGAAGAAGAAGGAGGAAGAACTGAAGAAGAAGGAGGAGGAAGAACAGAAGAAGAAGAAGGAGGCGAAGAAGAAGAAGGAGGAAGGAGAGAAGAAGAAGGAGGAGGAGGCGAAGAAGAAGAAGGAGGAAGAACTGAAGAAGAAGAAGGAGGAAGAACAGAAGAAGAAGAAGGAGGAGGAGGAGGAGGAAGAAGATAGTCCGAAGAAGAAAAAGAAGAATGCGAAGAAGAAGAAGGAGGAAGGACAGAAGAAGAAGAAGGAGGATGAACAGAAGAAGAAGAAGGAGCAAGAAGACAAGAAGAAGAAGGAGGAAGAAGACAAGAAGAAGAAGGAGGAAGAAGAGAAGAAGAAAAAGAAGGATGCGAAAAAGAAGAAGGAGGAAGAAGAGAAGAAGAAGAAGGAGGAGGAACAGAAGAAGAAGAAGGAGGAGGAGAAGAAGAAGAAGAAGGAGGAGGAAGAAGACAAGAAGAAGGAGGAGGAGGAAGAAGAGAAGAAGAAGGCGTCGAAGAAGAAGAAAGAGAAGGCGAAGACGAAGAAAGACGCGAACAAGAAAAAAGAAGAAGAAGAGAAGAACGAGGAAGAACAGAAGGAGGAGGCCGATGAGGAGGATGAGAGTGAGGAGGATGAGAATGAGGAAACCAAGAAGAAGGAGGATGAGAATGAGGAAAACAAGGGCTTGGATGAAGAGGAGGAGCCTGAAGCTGGGGATCCGGATGAAGGTGATGAGGACCCTGACAATCCGGGTCACAAGTTACCAAAGTGCCCGGATGGCAAGATTCGTGTGTGGGCGACGTCTATCTTCTCTTTCATTTCAGGGAAGTCCTGGCAAGACTGGTATTATTATTATTATTATTATTATTATTATTATTATTATTATTATTATTATTATTATTATTATTATTACTGTTATTATTGTTATTATTGTTATTGTTATTGTTGTGATTGTTATTATTTATTGTTATTATCATTACTATTATTTTTAAACATTGTTATTACTTTTATTGTTATTATTGGTTTTGTTGCTGTGTTCTTCTTCTTCTTCTTCTTCTTCTTCTTCTTCTTCTTCTTCTTCTTCTTCTTCTTCTTTCTTCTTTTTTTTTTTCTTCTTCTTCTTCTTCTTCTTCTTCTTCTTCTTCTTCTTCTCTTCTACTCTTCTTCTTCTTCTTCTTCTTCTTCTTCTTCTTCTTTTCTTCTTCTTCTTCTTCTTCTTCTTCTGCTGCTTCTTCTTCTACTGCTGCTGCCGTGCTTGCTCTTCTTCTTCTTCTTCTTCTTCTTCTTTCTTCTTCTTCTTCTTCTTCTTCTTCTTCTTCTTCTTCTTCTTTTTCTTTTTCTTCTGCTGCTACTACTACTGCTGCCCTTGCTTGGAATTTTCTTCTTCTTCTTCTTCTTCTTCTCTTCTTCTTCTTCTTCTTCTTCTTCTGCTTCTGCTTCTGCTTCTGCTGCTGCTGTTGTTGTCCTTGTCGTTCTTCTTCTTCTTCTTCTTCTTCTTCTTCTTCTTCTTCTTCTTCTTCTTCTTCTTCTTTTTCTTCTTCTTCTTCTTCTTCTTCTTCTTCTTCTTTTTAGCTTGAAGTTCTTATTTTTCTTTTTCTTCTTTTTCTTCTTTTTCTTCTTTTTCTTCTTCTTTTTCTTCTTCTTTTTCTTCTTGCGCTGTGTGAGCTTTGTAACATTGTGTGCTGTGTATGTGTGTTGTGTTTGTGCTGTGTGTGTGTATGTATGTATGTATGTGTGTGCATGTGCTGCTTGGATTATAATTAGCTTGCTGTTTAAGTTTACTTCCGAAGACGGCAAACCCAGGGAGGGGCCGCTGTTGCTGGACGTTGTGCTTGAAAAATATAATAAATTTAAGCTCACGGCGTCTACGCAAGTGGAGACATCGGAGGGGGAAGTTTCCCCCTGTGCTCCTGGGTCCCTGTTGCCCAAAATTGTATTGATTGAACATTTCTTTTGTTTAATTTGCATATGCGCAGTCTCTTCATCATTTTTCCTGTCGGCTGGCAAAAAATGAATGCTGCATCAGTCAATCGAGGTACATTATGTTTTTTCCAAAGATATAACGCTTTGATCTTGCCGCTAAAGTCTGTTGTACTGTATTTGGCAGGATCAAAGCGTTATATTTTCGCCGCACGCAATGTGGATACTGACGGAGATGGTGTTGCCAACGAAATTCAGTACCAGCTCATGGCTTTCTTCGGGTTCAACCTGAAGCACTCATGCATGCTTCCTAACTCGCCGCTTGACTTCGAGAAGGAAGTCAAGCCGCAGTTTTTGAAGTACATCGGCGACCCTACGGAGCCGCCGATGCTTTACTACTGGCGGAAGAAGGAGCTTTTGCTTCTGCTGATGGCAAACAAGGTCGTATATGCTTCTTGCACACCCCCCCCCACACACACACACACACGCACGTGCACACACAAACACACACCCCTTTCTTTCTTCTCACATTTTAGCGCAAGAGAGAAGGGAACGGCGAACCTCGGTCTTCAAGCAGAGTCAAGAAACCGAAATTGGGTAGCAAAAATGAGTATGATGTAATATGAAAACGGAAAACATGAATCATAATATATGTGCATGTGGTGTGTGCAGAACCGGTGGAGGAGCTCGAGGTCGAGGAGGAAGAGGAAGACGAGACGCCCACTCCCACGCACAAGAAACCCAAAAAGAGCAAGGCAGGTAACAAATTGACCTTGCATCCTCTATTGCTTGTTAGTATATTTGTGTCTGGCTAGGCAAAAGCAGCAGCAAGAAGCCGAAGGCTGTTAAGGACGAGTCACAGCAAGAGCACGTCGACGAGGTATGAAATCTCTCCTCCTCCTCCTCCTCCTCCTCCTCCTTCTTCTTCTTCTTCTTCTTCTTCTTCTTCTTCTTCTTTCCTTCCTTCTTCTTTTCCTGTTGTTGCCTCTCTTTTTTCTTTCCTTTCTTGCACCTTTTTCTTCTCCCTGTCCTCCCTCTGATTTCTTTCGTCTTCTAGCAATTCCTAATGGCCTTGGTTTGTTCTGTAATTGCCTTCTTTATAAGTGATTAAACGCCTGCTTTGAAATCACCGGTGTCCGGACCGTCCTGTGTACGATAATATTGTGTACTCAGGAGGGTTCGGCCGCTGGTGTTTCGAGAGCAGTCGTTCAGTCCCTTGTCAACAAGGCTATTGCAGATCAAACACAATCCATTAAGAAACTTCTAGAAGACGAGAGAAAGGAGAGGGATGCAAGGGAGCAGAAAGAGAAGGCAAGGATGGAAAAAGAAAAGCAACAACAGCTGCAGGACAAGAAGAAAAAGAAGAAGAAGAAGAAGGAGGAGGAGGAGGAGGAGGAAGAAGAAGAGGAGGAGGAGGAGGAGGAGGAAAGTCAGAAGAAAAAGAAAAAGAAAAAAACCCAGAAGAACAACAGCAACAACAACAACAACAAGAGTAATAACAATAATAATAATACTAAAAATAATACTAATAATAATAATAACAGTAATAATAGCAAGAGCGAGAAAGAACAAGTACTGGAGGACGTGATCGCGCGCATGGCAGCTAGCGCTTTTACCGGTAACACCACACCCCCACGCGGCACCGGTCTCCCCCACCCCACCCCGCAAAACTCACCAAGTTTTTTTGAGTTTGCATTAGCGTCGATGGCGCTGAGACGTTGATTTTGACTACATGGATTAGGTTCTTGTATCGCTTCCTTTTCCTTTCTTTTCTTTGCCAGATGCTTGTAATTGTTTGGCATTGCTTTTATTTTGTTGTTTTTGTGTGGGGGGTGCACTTGTAGGTTTGCGGGTGCATATGCGCTACTACTAGCGAGATAACCAACGTTTAAAGATATTTTTGAATGCAAGGATAAGTTTCTAACTTACTGAACTTAGTAATCTTAAATAATAATATTATTACACCTAGATTTGTGTTATTAATTGAGAATTCAACTAATCTCTTTACTTGCATAGTCAAAAACCACCCCCCCCCCCTCCCCCTTCCACTACCCACGTGAATCCCCTATCACAGCGGCGGCAGGGATTTTTTGAAGTAAAAGCAGCTCATAATGTAGGAAAATACTAAAAACAAATAAAACAAAGCAAAAAAACCAAGCTGTGCATTTTTGTCGCTTGTTTCCAGCATAGTCTTGTCGTCGCCGGCATGAAAAAAGTGGAAAAATTAGGTGTCAGACCGGTTTCTGTCCACCTCCGGAGGTGAAGTCTAAGTGGTTGACTATTAATAAAAACATGTTTTAATATCATTTTATTATGTTCTGCAACTAAATACTGAATTTCCCTTCATTTGCACAAGTTTTCTGAAAGTTGCTAAAAATCTTGGAAAATTTTCGGAAAAAGTGATACCCCCATCTTTGCCGAATGGTTAGTTAGAAGGGATGATGCTAGGCCAGTTGGTCTTTTCTGCCTTAGGGAGAGACTGGATAGCCGTGCGGATAGCTTTGTGGCGACATTCAACGTAGCCGAGTTGATGATGCAAGTAGAGCGCGGTGGTGAGCCATTCGAGGCCGGCTACGCTGCAAAATCTTTTGGCCAACGTGCCAACGAAAGAACTATGATAATCGGAGAAGATGGACTCCGGAAAACCAAAGATGTAGCATCGATTGAGGATGAGTTCCACTGTTTCTTCCGCGGATGTGGAGACGCATGGGATAAATTGGAGAAATCCCGAGAAAAGATCGACGATGGTCAGTATGTACTGAGAGGTGACGCCGGGGATGCCGATGTGAACGTGGTCGAGGCCGATGCCCTGTCCTTGATGCGTCCTTGTGAGCGATGAATCTCGGCCGTGGTTAAGGGTCAGGCGGGCGTGGACTAGTTGGCAAAAGTGGCAGTCACGGAGGGCGGCAAGGACATCATGATGCATGATATCCTTACCGTCTGTGCGGAACCAAATGTAGCGCTCCTTGATAAAGGGGACGAGTGTCGGCGCTTTGGCGTTGTTCTGCATGAGGTGGGCATAATTGATGAGGGGACTGCGTAGCTCTTCTGGGACATAAACCTTGACTGAAGATTGATCGGGGTCAACGGTGACTGCGATACCTTGTCGGAGGATCAGTTCGGCTGAGCCGGCGGAGACTGAGATGGCGTCTTCGGTCCAGAGAGGGGCCGTGAAGCTGTCCTGTCGTTGTGCGTTGATGATCTGCTGGCGTGTAACGCGCTGCGCATGCGATGTAGCAACGAGAGGATAGATATAGTGTTGCTCCATTCCAAGTCCATGTTCGAGCCAGACGAGGTTGTCGTCAAGGAATAAGATCTTGCGGCATTGCTCGACGATCGTTTGCGGAAGAGTTTCATCGGGGACGCAATTAACCAAGTCTTGAGGCATGAGCAGTGCGAAGGGCTTGCGGAGAGCAAACATGTCGCGGGCAACCATCGGGAGCGTTCCGCAGAGGGAATGCCAATGGCCAAGTCCCATGGGGCTTGAATGCTACGTAGAGTGGGGCCGCCGCGGAGGATCCGGCAATATAGGGACTTGAGACGCAGGGCCGCGTGCGTGCCTTCAACTGCTAACCAAAGGGTAGAGCCTGCTCGGGGTGCCGGAATGGTGGATAAGAGCTGGAGAGTCGCCTCGGCTTCGCCAATCAAGGTGGGCTGGCCGGGGGCGATGCAAGGGACACGTGAGAGACCGTCGGGGAGTTGGTTTTGTTCACCTGGTATATACGACTTTGAATCGAATCGTCTGAAGGTGCTCCAAAACCCAGTTGACGACCATGGGGCTGCGAGCGTGCCATAGCCACAAAAGGGGCCGATGATCTGTGATGATGGTGAGTTCGTGATCGCTGGCATCGATGTAGTAGCGGCACTGTTGAATACCGTAGATGACGCCGTAGGCTTCACGAACGTAGGTCGCCCATCGTGTTTGCGTGTCTGTAAGCTTCTGGGAGAAGTGCTGGATGACCGGAGCGTTGCGCTCTGGGCCATTATGAAGTGCGCCGCCAAGCCGATCTGGCTTGCGTCCGTCCGGAGGTAGAGTCGTTGCGACGGCTCCTACTTCACTAGCATGGGGAGCGTAGTGAGGACACGGCGGAGCTTCTTCATGCATTTCCGCTCATCTCGGGTCAGGTAAGTGGCACCGGAGGGCCGAGCGTGAGTGGATTTGAGAAGATTGGTCAGGGGTGCCACTAATCGGGAATAGTCAGGGATATGGGCTTGGATGAAGTTCGTCATACCTAAGACTGATCGGACTTCAGAAACGTTGGATGGGTCGGCCAGCTTGAGAATAGCGTCGACCTTGGAAGAATCTGCGGCGATACCTTTCTTGCTGCAGCGTTTGCCCAGAATGTTGAGCTCGCGATATCCTAAGCGTAGTTTCCGGGCCGAACCGTGGAGGCCGGAGTCTCGCATAGCCTGAAATATGCATCGGAGCTCTCGAAGATGGGTATCGAAGTCGTTGGAGCCGTCTGTGACGTCGTCGAGGTAGGCCGAAGCGGATTTATTCCAAAAGTTCAGATAATTGAAGGACTTATCCATAGCGCGTTGAAAGCCTCCCGGGGCGCGGTGAACACCTTGAGGCATAAAATTAGGAACTAGGAGTCCTAAGGGTGTCCAAACAGCGAGAATATCGCGGCTACCGTCATCTGGATTGAGTCTCAGCTGCGTGAAGCCGTCGACCATGTCGATAGAACTGAGATAGTGCCATCCCGCAAAGCGTTCACGGTATTGATCCGGGTTGGGTAAACCTGGCACAGGCAGGTGGAGGTTGTCGTTGGCACCGCGGTAGTCGTAGACGTTGCGTATGTCGCGGATGACCTCCTTTGCCAATTCTTCAAACTTTCCTACGGGGCAGGCTCGACTAGCCCAGGCACAATTTGCAAAGGCCATGGACCAGAGGCCGGCTGTAAGAACGTCCATCGCCCAACCTTTGATGTATTGGTGTACCGCTGGAGTCCAATTTGGGCATTGTACTGCAATTGGTTTAGCTCCCGGTTTGAGGATGAGCGACACGACAGTGTGATTGAAGACACCTGCTTTATCTTAGAAGACATTGTCGAATTCGCCGAGGAGGGCCCATAGAAGTCGTTGTTGTTCTGCAGTGAGGCCGGAGTTGACGACTTCAGGTGCGTATTTGGGCGCAGGCGGCGCGGTAAGTTTGGCGGCCTGTTTGTTTAGAAAGTCGCGGCAAAGTCTCTCAGAGATGAGAATCCACGGGGTGGTCTGTGTTCCATTAACCGTAGTTGCCGTGAGTAAAGCATGCGCGGGTCCGGGCATGTTGCAGCGAGCTCCGCCATGGCGGGATCGAAGTATGGAGGATCCTTTACAGCGAGGACTGTGACTTCCCGATTGGGAAGAGCCATGGTGGAAGGATCCGGCGGTAAGAATAGAGCGGTGTCTGGAGAGTGCTCCAGACTTGATGGTCACGCCCGACCCTGTTTGGTATTCAATCGCTGCTGGTGTCCGGTACCAGACCGAGCGTACATGTAGAAGTGGCGGCGCTGTGCTGGAGCCACAAAACGATGCTTTGGGTGCGGAGGTGGCTTGTAATTCGGGTTTTGGACGGGCCGAGGGGCTGTCTGACCATCATGGGCAGTGCGGCCCTGTTGGCTGGTCCGATATACCCGGTCGGGTTGATACTTGTCATCGCCGGCCGGCGGATATCGGGTCCGCTTAGCGCGTTGCATGTGTTTGCGGTTCTTCTTGTAGCGGGGGTGGCCACCAAGACTATTGTTGAAAGCTGGTCGAGCTGGTTTCGGTTTAGGCTTGCGTGTCCCTGTAGCGCCAGTAGTGTCGATGTGAAGGCAATCGCCGTAGCCACACTTGCACCACAATTGATGTGTCTTGTTGGGGTGAAGCGCTTGCCATGCGAAAATGCCGTCAGGGACATTATAGGCGAACTGGTTACTGTCGAGTGATGGTACGGTATCTATTGAACACCAAATAAGGTCCACACTATTTTCCCCCATTTTGACTAGTTCAGAGAGCTTCCGCCAAACGCGCTCTTTGTCTTTGACTCTTGCCACACCATTGATGGCTCCTGATGCGTTGAAGAAAGCGCGATCCAAAGAGTACGGGATGATGAGGCCGCAGTTGCTGAAGTAGTTGAGTTCCGAAAGGATCTCCCGTCGTAAGTAGATGTGAAGGCTGGGGTTAATAGCGGAAAGCCGAAATGATGGCTGTGTAGGTAGATCGGAGGGCTTGCTACCTGCGCAGTGTTTAGCTGTGCAAATACACCATGGTAAATGGGGCGTAAGGCATGCTTTACGCGAAGCACGGAAGGCAAAGAGGCCATCAGGGAGATCTTGTCTGGTACCGGCGTCGAAGTTTAGATCGCGTTGGAGAAAAGGTTTACCCGTACGTTGTCCGACATCGATCCCATGGGCCAAGTTGTACCAGAGGTAGCGTTGCTGATCCGGATCTAGCTTGTCTGTAAGGTAGGCTGTAGCCGCGTTGAGTCCGCCAGAGGAGACGCAACAAATCCAGTCCATGTGCGCGTAAAGATTGAGCTGCATCAAAATCTTAAGGCGCATGTCCGTTCGTAGATCGGGATTGATGGCAGCAAGACGGAACATACCTGGGTAGATGGCTGAGGGGCTGGTTCGAAAGGAGCGTACTTCGTTTCGAGCCATTCCGCTTGTTGTCTTGGTCGGGAACGTAGGAGCATGGCGTGGGACGGCGATGTCGCCGCAGTTGAGGAAGACGATGACGATGAAGATGTGGCCGTAGGTGGTTGGCTACCTGCCGGGGGCGAGTCCGGTTTTGTCTCGTCGTCGTCGTCGTCTGGTCTCCGGTGCGGAGCCGGCTGTCCGGGGTTACAGGCTGTCCTTGCCACTCGGGGCGTCGTAGGAGCAAGAGGAGAGCTTGGAGCAACGTACATGAAAGGTCGTGAAGCGGAAGCGGTGCCCGGAGTGTTGGCGGGTGCAGGGCCCGAGCTAGAGCTCGAACTACTGGAGCTCGAACTGCTAGAGCTGGACACTGCAGCGAATGCTGCGTCTTCGCTTGCGTCCACGTCAATCGGATACGTGCTGGATCCTGGTGTTCCGGGCCGTCCTTGTGGCTTCAGCGTCACGTCGAACCCCGGGTCGATGAACATACCTTGGGGCAAGCCGATGCGGTAGTGTCCGCGTGTTTCCAGTGGGCTCAAAGTGTGGACTGGGAGAGGCAGATTCAGAAGGGTCTCTGCCTCAATGTCCGACGTAAACATCTTCATTTCGCAGTAGAATAGACGTAGGCGCTTGGCAGTCTCGGTTGACTTCAAGTTGAGCCAGCGTCCCGTAGGAGTGTGTCTATCCACCGGCTGTGCCGCGAGTGTGTTTCCCGCCTCCCATATCCGGATGTGGGGATTCGGGTGGAAGTTGGTTTCTTTGCGAACGCATGGAACGCCAACAGGGTAACCTTTCAAACGCTTTTCTCTCGAAAACGGGTTGGCGATGTCGTAATTACAAGGGTAAGTGCCCGTAGGATGATGGACTACGTGGATTTCGCGGCTGTAGCGTTTGCCGGTCTGACTGGCGATGAGATAGATAGCGGTTTGGGCTATTATCCATTCCACGTTTTCGCATCGGGCCCAATAGAATGTAGTAGGCCATTGGATGGACGAGTCAGGTTGCTGTGGGTCGATCCAGTTTGGGCACGTCCGAAGGTAGTTAGCGAGGTGTCGGCGGGCGTTCCTCCGATGGCTTCCTAGTGTGAACATGCCTCTGGTAATTTCAATTCCTTGCTTTAATCCACTCCAGTTGTCTGTGTGGATGTTGTCGAAGAACTTTCCGTCGCCCCTGTTCATGTAGTAAATGGTCACGGAGCTCTGGTTGAAATAGTTCCGAGGGAGGCCGACTGTGCATAGGTAGCTGCGCTCGCGTACTGGCCTACCTTGGATGTCGTAATAGGAGTCCGTTGCGGTTGTCTTTAGCCAGATGGGATCGATACAAGGGAGTCGATGAAAGTAGTGCTGAAGTGCGAAGCAGCGTTCTCGTGTTGGTAGCCTGAACAAGTAGCGTTGGTATTCTGAGGTGCCAAATGCCGGGGCCATGGTGTATTGGCCGGTGGTCGGAGTTTCCATGCAGCTCCACGGAAAAAGTAACACTCACCTTCGGAAAGAGCGTCCATGATGGTGTCTCGGGGCGCCGTTCTTGGGGAGGCACCGACAATGAGTCCTAGGTACGATGACACCTTGTATCCCCAAGGACGGAGTCTGGACTGATATGCCATGCCGGTGCGGAAGTAGTCCACGTCGGCTCCACTTAGCGGCCGACGAGGGCCGTACACACAAGTTGTGCCGTGCTTCGTCCATGTGCCGGGCCCAAGTGAAGGATGGTGGCATTCAAATTGGTTTCCAAGAATTTCTTCATCGTGGGTGCGCCTTTCGGTTGGTTCAGAATATTCTCCACGTTCTCCTTCTTGAGTCTTTGCGAGGGCTGATCGTGAAGAAGACGTGACTTTGTGCGTTCCGTGACCCTGAGTAGGCAAAGGGCTTCCATGTTGCCATTGGGAAAGAAGAGACATTCCCAGCGTGATGTCGCTATATGTAGCAGGATCCATCTCATGGGGCGTGTTACGAGGCGGTCAGTAGTGTTGCATGAGGTGCGTAGGTCTGTCGCGATTAAGGCCGTGCGTTTCATCAACAAAATGAGCGGTTTGGCTGCCCCAAGGGGTTCTTCCATACATCTGGCGAGGGTCCGTACGTATGTAGGTCTTACTCTCACGGGTGCGTGCGGGCACTATTGTTGACGACGAACTCGAAGACGACCTCGAAGACGAACTCGAAGACGAACTCGAAGACGAACTCGAAGTTGTACTCGAAGTTGTACTCGAAGTTGTACTCGAAGTTGTGCTCAAAGTTGTGCTCGTTGATGAATTCGATGAAGAACTCGATGACGAGCTCGATGAGGAGCCTGTTACAGAACTCGATGATGCGCTCTGGTATGGGTTCCATGTTAAGCCCGTCAGTGCTTCCCAAGGAATGAAGGTGCGCGCCAAAAGCGGGTTCGCAATGAAGTTGTAGTAATCCGTGAATGGGAGGACCATACGGTCTGCAGAACTCCAATGGATGTGGTCCACGGGTGGTGGGATCTCGTAAGTCCCACGCGCATCGTCTGCCGTGCGTAGCAATGCTCGTTCCACTCGGGGTAGTCCCAACCATTAGCTCTGTGTGGAATGATGTTGTCGGGCCATAGACCCTGGCTGGTGATTATTTGCTCTGGTACCCAATAACCAATGTGTGGGCATCTGGAGTATGTACCCGCGAAGCAAACGGATCCCAGCGTCGGGAAGTAGTTCGCGTATACTTCCTTGACAATCCACAAGTCCATGTCTGTGGCAGGGGCTTCTTTTTCTTCTGGTGCGGGAACCAAGCGTGGAGGTACCCATGCGTATGGGACCGGCTGGACCTCTTGGTACTGTGCAGGCGGACTATGAAGGTCCGCGCGGAAGGTGGCTATTGGAGTCTGAAGGTCGACTCGTCTGAGCTGGACGGGGTTTCCAATTGCGTCACGGACATTTGGTGTCATCTGCTGTGCTGTGAATCCCACGAGTCCCCTGAATTCGTCCAATGGGCCGGGTCCGACAAAAGTAAATACATTTGCCGCCGGGGGCGATGTAGCTGTCCTCCTCGGTCGGGACTGCGGACTGATGATGGCCGAACTCTTCCGATGGGGGATGGCTCCACTGTTTCGGGTTCGGAGTCCTCTTCTGTAGCGAATGCTCCAGACTGAAGTGGCAGTTAGGGTGATGGTGAATCCGGAACCTGATTGAGGTCTCGAACAAGGTTGTCGTTGATTTGACGAACCTGCATGCAGTGTGCGATGGTAGGGGACACCGCTCTCGGTGCAGATGAGGACGATGATGATGAAGACTGGGCCTAGTTGGTCAGCACAGGGGGCGTCGATGATGTGGCAGTCGATGGCGCCGTCATAATCGGAGTAGGTCGTACCGACGATGATGATGACGATGATGACGCCGACGACGATGATGATGACGATGATGACGCCGACGACGATGATGATGACGATGATGACGCTGCCACCCGGTAGCTTAGGGAGCGTTTCGTCTGCGAAGGAGTTGAGTGAGGTATTGTCGCGCCAGTTCGTCTTCCCTTTTCCAGGCTGATAGAAGCCACTCGTTGGTAGAAGGGGCACGTGGTGTGTTTTCAACTTGAGAGGGAGGTGTTTCCCTCCACACTCGGGTTGATTCGCTCGTAGTCGGAGTAGCAGTCGCGCCAGTCGAAGGAGCTGGAGATTCCTCTGGAGGTGGGGATGTCTCCAGCTTCTGTCGTTTGGAGGATGGCGGTGGAGTGCGTTTGTTTTCCTCTTGTCTTACACGAGAGCGTGTTGTGACATGCTGTGTCTGCGCAGGTGTAGAAGCGCTCGCCTTGCTTTCGCCATCTCGTTCGCTCTCGGTCTCGACTAGTTCGATTTCTTCTTCCTCTTCTTCTTCGTCGGCCTCTTCGTCAGCTTCTTCGTCAGCTTCTTCGTCGTCCTCCTCATCGGTCGTCTTCTCCCTTTTCCTCTTTCCGTCGTTCTTTCCATCCAACTCTGAATTCCAGCGGTGATCTCTTTCCTGTATCACGCGAAGACATGAACAGGTTGACTTGGCGGCCGTAGAGGTGGGCGTTCGAAGTAGACAGAAGGTCGTGGGAGTTCGAAGGGAGCTGCAGTTTGGGACGGCGCTCGATGATTTTGTTGAATTTGACTATCGGGTAGGACGTCTCTTTCGCCAACGTTGTAGGGCGAAAGTCGTAGCTAACCGTAGCAAGTTGTAAATCACCGACCTGAAGTGGCGTCTCGAAGAGATGGAACTCCGTCTCGTAGACGATTTGCTTGGGCATGTAGTCCGTGGGCAGAATCGCTTGCGCGTCGTCAATGGAGAGGTTGAGCTGGGCCGAGACCTCGTTGACAATTGCAAGAAGCAGGTTCATACCTTCGGGGAGGTGGCTCGAGATATAAATCGTGATGGCATGAAGCGGAGACGTCGGTGTGGCCGAGACGAAAAGTTCAACGCCTTCAGAAAGAGTGGCATCAACACCCACAGATGAGCGTGCGTCGACGGTTGGGAGCGACACGATCTCAAGTCCTTGGTGTATTACCCAGTCGAGGAGGGCTACGCCCTTGCAGTTGCAGGCCGAGTCTAGAACGCATGTAGTCTTACCGATGATGTCTTCTTCCGGGGACGGACGCAATGATTTGCGTACGTATATATTCCCGCAGACGACGGTCGGGGTCGTAGAAATGCGGAGTAGACGTCGTGACTCCTGAGACGCCGCGCGCGTCGTCATGTGGAAAGCCCGTGGCTGCTTCCGCGTGGCGGCCGAGGATGGCTTCCAGTTGCAATGCTTGTCTTCATCCTGACAACGCTGTTGTCGCAGCTTGCATTGTTCAAGTGAGTGCTTCGGTGTCTGATTCGACTTGAGGAACTGGTTATGTTCCTTGCAGTAGGAGCATGGAGTACCGGTGAAGGGCGGACGCTTTGGCGAGGTCGGGGCGGACTTGGTGGCGGCCGTAACCATCGACAATTTCTTCGAAGGGATGGCAATCGCATTCGCCTTGGTGAAGGGTGGGCGTGTTGCCGTCTTCTTCGTAGTCGGGGCTGGCTTGTCCGTCTTAGTCCGCTTGTTGGGGCGTCCACGATCCGGCGATGCAGCCGGTTGAGCCATCGACATAGCGTCAGCCTTGCGTTTCTGACGAGGAGGGCGTTTGTTCTCCTTGTTTTCCTGCTGCGTCCTACGCGGTCTCTTCTGACGAGTGTCGACCTTGACGGTTGAATCACGGGAGAAGGTGGAAGGCGTCGGACGAGGAGTGCGCTCCCGTAGTCTCTTGTATGTGGCAGCCGACGAGGGCTTTGTAGTACTTGCCATCCAGGGCCAATATTCTTCCATGCAATGGAGATCGAGGGAGTTGGTCCAGGGCAGAAGGTCAGTGAGATCGCGGGGCCATGCAACACCAATTGCGTTAAATATCTCGGTGGCGTATAGGGTCCATCGCTCTCGTTCCATGGGCGTAAGCATCCGAGACACATCGCGGACTTGATTGAAGTCGGCTGTCACTCTGTCTGGTAGCCAGCTGCATGGGCCGTCTCGTAGCTTGTGATGCAACGATTTACATACCCTGTGAGGCTTTCCTTCTTGAAGCGTCGAAGTTTGAGGGCTTGCATAGCTGGTCGCTTCGTGTCTCCCTTGTTCAGTCGTCCTTTCAACAGCTCCATGAAATATTCCATGAGCATGTACGGGATGGTGCTCCAGACGCGGGTGCGTTCGTCAGTGACACGAATGTACCGGGTCCAGTACGCGTCCATGAGGGCCATTGCAGTCTTGTCTCCCCACTTGTTCACCGTGTCGATGATGCGGTTGCATGCCAACAGCATTGACAAGTTGTTCAACTGTAAGTTGAATGCAAGTTCGCGGGCTTGAGTAGCAACGTCATGTCCAGGCGCAGTGGTCGGGCGGGTCATCACGAAGAGGGATCGAACTCGGGCCATCATGTGTAGCGTGCGGGGTGGAACACCTGCAAAGGTGGACGATCGCAGTACTCTTGCTGTCGACGATGACGAGGACTCATTGCCTGAGGATGGCGGGGATGGTGTAGCCGTCCCCGGAGGGCCATTCTCCGTCGAAGGGGCCGGTGGCTGAGTCGCAATCGTCGTACCCGACGATGGATCAGGTGAAGAACCTGCAGGAGAGCTCGATGTTGAGCTCGATGCCGAGCTTGAAGATGAGCTTGATGACGAGCTCGCGGGGGCCGGAGTCGCCACTGTTGCATTACCGGTTGTTGCAGTAACAGGGGCTCGACCTTGGTCCTCCACGAGAGGGTTCGTACCACCAGAGAGCAGGGTCGGGTAAGCTTCTTCCGCAATGGAGACGAGAGTGCTCAGTGTGATTCTACTACCTTGCAGTGTTGTACCCAGCGAAATGCGAGGCATTGGGCGTGCCGGCGTCGATGTAGCGAGGGTTGAACCTGACGAATCAGTCGGAGTTGCTGCTAATGGAGCAAGGGCCGGTCTGGGTCCAAAAGAGCCAATTATCGGTGGAAATGGTGACGTGAAAGCTGAGTCAGTCATGGACAATGCTCGATTGACCAATGGGGCAGGTGGGCGAGATGCCACGAAGGATGCCAGCGGTGGATGCGGTCGACGCCGTGGCAGGGGTGTCGCTCCACTTGCTAGACTTTCAGGGTGGGCAAACGGACCGACAGGGGTGATAGGAGGTACCCTACCAACGGGGGCCATCGCTGTTTCACCCGCGGGCATCGTAACTGGAGTAAAGGCCAACGATGGGGTAGCTACAGGGGGCGATGTTGCAGCCGTTGTTGGTGCAGTTGGGGCAGTGGGGCTCGTTGATGGGTGAGTCAGCGGTGTAGGCGACAACGCGCCGGCCGCCGGCAGAGTGCAGGAGTCGGCGCCGAGCCCGAGGGCCCGCACCAGTTGCAGCGCACGCTCGGTGGCCGGGCCCGCTGGGTCCAGCCACAGCGTCAGGTTGTCGGCGTTTCGGCTGAGGCGCGCGCCCGCGACGCGCGCGCGCAGCCACAGGAGTGCCAGACCAGCGTCGTGGCGTTCGGCCGTCACGGCACAGCGCGCTGTTGGCTGGACCAGCCGCTCGTACAACCAGCGGCGGCAGGCGCCCTTGTCGGCGACGCGCGCGGCTACCTGTTTGGCCGAAACCGCTGGCGCCCCCTGGCCCTCCCCGGGCGCCCCCTCGAGGGAGCCCGCTGGGCGCAACCAGAAGCGAAACGGCGGTGCCGCGGTCAGCGAGAGCTGCCCGTCCCCATCGAGCCAGCCGGCCCGCTGCCAATGAGTTTGCAGGGCCACGAGCAGCGGGGTGTCCGGCAGCTTTCTGCGGGGAAGGTGCGGGCCGCGGCAGCACGCCACGAGTAGCGCTAGCTCGAACAGCGCATCCACGTCCTGCGCCGTGGCGGCCGACAGTTCCTGGTACCACGAAAGATGTTGGGCGAACCAGCGCGCGTCGGCCGCGAAATCGTCCTTCCTGGCGGCCGGCTGCCGCGCGCGGCAGCCGGCCGCCGCCGCGGGCTCCCACGCGCGGGGCTCCCCCAACCAAGGGCGCGCCGTCGGTTCGCACCAGCCGCAGCTCGGCGACAGCGGGCCGCGCACGAGGTTGGGCACCAAACAGCTGCTGCTGCTGCTGCTGTCGGTGATGGCCACTGGCGCCGGCGCAGGCTGGCGGAGCCAGCCTAGGGCTGTGTCGAGCGCCGAGGGCCTAGCTGTTTCGGCCCACGGCAGTCCAGCTGCTACCGACAGCGCTTGGCACAGCTCCCACTCTGCGGATGCTGAACTGGCTACGGACGACGGCCAAGCCTCTGTTGGCACCGGAGAGCTGGCGTGCCACAGCAGCCACAGCACGGCCCAGGCGGGCGTCTCTGTTGCGCGCGACGCCAGCAGCCGGAACTGCGCCAGGCGGTGCAGCACGCTGTCCTTGAGGTCGAGCGTGGTCACCATTGCCGGGCGCGGCGTTGTCGGTGGCGGTGGCAACGCCGCGCAGGCGGTTAGCGCTAGCTGCACCCACTCTTGCGGCGGGAGCAGGCCAGTGCAGGCGTTTGAGGTGCACGGGCGAGCGAGCAGCCACAGCAACAGCACGGTCGCGAGCTGAGCGGGCGGCTGTGCTTGGCTGCCGCAGACGTCCAGCAACGCCTCGGCCAAGCACAAGTGCCCGCTGCCGAGCCCACTAGCAGTCTGGAACGCGCCGCACCCCAGCAGCACGCTGGCCAGCCGCAGTCGCTCCTCTGCTGACTGGCACGAGCTGAACGCCGCTCGTAATGTTCGGCCGTTTCGTCGCTGCCCGCGTTCCCGTCGGCGATCGTACTAGTCACACAGCCCGTGGCTGCTCGGATGGGCGCGGGTGCGAAGACTGTAATTTCAACCACGTCGTGCCCGAACAATCTGTGTCTGGCGCTGTCCACGCTGAAACAACGTGTGCCGATCTCCTGCAGCTGCTGCGACTGCATTTTTGCCCTGACAGCGCCAAGCGCGACGCAAAGTCCGTGACGAACCACTGGTTCGGCTTGCCTAGCGAGAACAGCAGCCACAGCCGCCGCGGGGCATCGCGGGGCGCCTATACACACACACACACACACACAAGAGTAACAACAGCCAAAAGTCTTTTTTTTTTTTGCAAAGCAACAGTAATACACCAGATGCACAGATACATATAGCGAAGAAAGAATCAGGCAGCAGAGAAATATGTATCCTCCTGAAAAAAGAAACGGTAATCATGTAGAGGGGAGGATCTGGCGGAAAGAAGCAACGGACAGCGAAAGCGGATGGAGAGGAAGTTGGGGTGCAACGCTAGAGAATGGAATAGAGGAGATGGAGGGGGGGGGGCACCTTGCCAGTTTTGGTTCAATGTTGCAGTTGTACGAAGAAGGGCTGCAAAAGCAAAAGGTAAAAAAAAAAAAGAATAGAAGGGGGGGGGGGGGGCGCGGGGGTCGACATGTATACCGCCCCTCTCTCCGTTCGGTGTCTGGTTTTTTTAGCTCCGTTCGAGGAAGGGAAGGGCGGGAGGGCCGAGGTGTGAGGGGGGGGGGGGGGGCGGGTGCTGGGAGGGCGAGGGAAGGGGCTTTCTTTAGTGCAGGCGTTTTTTTCTCTTCTCCCCTTTCCTCCAGCCGCCCCTCCCCCCCCCCCCCCCCCCCCTCCCTTCGACCTCTGCAGAGGTGCACACTTTTTTTTTGTAACCCTGATTCATTAAAAGAATATAGTGTTTCTTTACGTGGACTAGGCCTGATATTGTTGTTAAATTAGAGGAGTGATATTTGTTTCTCACCAGCTCTGATTCTGCACCCGCCTACGCGCTCCCTCTCACACCTCTTCCACACTTTCTCTAGTATTGTTTTTACTTCTTTTCTGTACTGGCTTGCACTGAAGGGAGGCGAGCAGGAGAAACATGACACAGGTAAACACATTTTACATAGTGCTTACTTTAAAAGAACAAAGAAAGAAAGCAATGAACACAAACAAAGCTGCTAAAACAGTCGGCGGCAGGAAAAAGCGGCAGCCGAGGACTACTCTGCTCTTCTGAAGGCAATTGGGTTGCCGGACCAATATAAACAACTTGCTAAATTCTTGCTCCTTGACGCCCAGTTGCAAGAATTACTAACAATCGATTTGTTGAACCAACCAAAACTGCAATCTATCCCAGGAAGCGAGAAGGTTCTCAGAGGGTTAATATCGGCAGGGTTTGTATTAAGGATCCTCGCTATCGCACGCATATCGTATATTGCCGTAACTTCATCCCACATCACCAGCGAAAATACTGAGCTCAAATGGCATCACAATAGAACGTCAAGTACTTTTTACAACGCACCGAGTTCATGCGTAAGCCCCGAGCTTATCAGTACATTTCTGAACAGTGCACAATGCTATGATGACAATCTAATACCGGAAAATTGCTGGGAAAACATGAACACTCTTAGGAGCTATTGTCTGCCTGCTTCTTCCGATTATGACGAGGAACGGGAATGGGAATATCACCAGGAAACGAAAGAGGCCTTGGAAACTGCAATGCGTGAGGTGCTGGGAAAACATGAACACTCTTAGGAGCTATTGTCTGCCTGCTTCTTCCGATTATGACGAGAAATGGGAATGGGAATATTACCAGGAAACGAAAGAGGCCTTGGAAACTGCAAGGCGTGAGGTGCGAGAAAATTCTACCTGCCCAGCATTTGCCCCACAAAATCAGACGACGCCAGCGATGGCCGGCAATAATGAACAGGCATCAGACGGCGCAGGACCTGTAACTGACAGACAAGACTATAAAGATGAAGGGGAGGCACAACTATTAGACGACTGGGATGACGAATCGACTGGCGACCAGAAAAACCAGGAATCAGACAATACAGGAACTAGTAGCGACAATACGGCAGGCGCGGGCTAGAATAACCAGGCATCAAACGCTGCAGGAACTAGTAGCGACAATACTGCAGGCGCGGGCCAGAATAACCAGGCATCAAACGCTGCAGGAACTAGTAGCGACAATACGGCAAGCGCGGGCAATTCATGGACAATTTACAATATCACAAAAACTATCGGAGAAGTTGTACTTTCGCTAATAGCAATCGGAGCCATTGTGTATAAGGTGCGGCAGGGAAACGTCGCAAGAGAAGAAACTGCCAAAAGCGAAGGCAGCGCTCCCCCGAACAGCTCGCAAGCTGTTGGCGACGGAAAGAAACCAAGGAGTCGTAACAAGCGCCCAGCGGCACCAACTACTAGACAAACTCGCTCCATGACATTTAAGAATAAACCTAATCAAGCAGAAGCAGTTTTCTTCTCAGATGAGAATTACGCAGAAGGTCAGCCGCACAAAAAGTATTTGTTGTCCAGCCCACAGATCTCGGAAGGCTCGGCTGACATAACCTACTCGCTGCAGTTGGGGAAGGTCTCGGCCGAGCGGCCCGTGGGTCACACACTGTTCCTGACTTTGACTACGCTTGGTGACTGGGTGGCCCTAGCAGAGCTTATGCTAGGCCTGCCTTACCACGAGCTGGGGAGCACTGCTCGCATGTGGCTTCACGAGCTCCGCTGAGTCTACAAAACAGTATTAGTGAACTAAAGAAAGATGACGAAGTGGTAAATAATAAGGATCCAAAGGTCTCATGGTCTTAAGACCATGAGACTTTGCCTGGCATTGCGATAGAATTACAGAAACACTTTTTTCAATTAATTTTATTAATTTCCAAGCGTATTAATTAGTTTTACAGCTAAAATTTTTATAAAGATATGAATAGATGTTTAATGATTTCAAAAAATTACTTATTGATCCGGTAATTTTGCTGACAGTCTTACGGACAGGTGTTCTGCATGCAAGAACATGCTGTCTGTTGAAGAAAGAAACTGATACGTACAAGTTCATAAACAAAACGTCAAACACATTGCACGTGTCAGCCCTATTCTTTCAGTTGAAATTTTTTTAATGGACACACATGAACTACCACCAACACTGACCGCGATGTACCAACACTGACCGCGATGACCGCATTACACCGAAGCTAAAAACGTGTAGAAAGCGTTTGTGTTTTGTGAAGTTTGATACGCCAGATACGCTGCAAAAGGCGAAAAGTTGCCTCTGCCGCTCCCACTCGTGTTCCGCCCACGCAGTGCATTTAGCAATGCAGACTGGTTTGCCACCATTGCCACTCAACGCAAGTTCCAACTCGTCAGTTTCTTCTCCGTTCCTAACCCGATGTCTGGCTTCATTGCTTGATTGATTGCTTGCTTGCGATGGATTGGTGGCTTGCGTGTTGCTTGATTGGTTGCTTGCTTGATTGGTTGCTTGCTTGACCGGTGGCTTGCTTATTGGGCGGCTGACAAGTTGACCTCCCGCATTCGCAAGTTTCACCATGCGGGTCACAAACAGTGCACCGGCAGCCCGGGCCGCACTTGCGCTCTCCCTGCTTGCACTCTGGCTCTGGGCTTGGCTCAACTACCTTAGGCTGCCTAGGACCACCTCGCGTAGACGTCTTAATAGGACCAACGTCCTCAGACTCCTCGCGATTGAGCTCCGGCTGACAAGTTGACCTCCCGCATTCGCAACCTTCACCATGCGGGTCACAAAGAGGGCACCGGCAGCCTGGGCCGCACTTGCGCTCTTGTTGCTTGCGCTCTGGCTCTGGCTGTTTGCTTGGCTGAACTACCTTAGGCGGCTTAAGTCCACCTCGCGTAGACTGCTTACGACCTCCTCGCGGAGTCTTATCCCCTGTGACCGACGTGCTAGCGCTTGCACCCTCAGTATGAGTGTCAGTCAGGCTTTCGTCCTCCTCCTCCTCCTCCTCCTCCTCCTCCTCCTCCTCCTCCTCCTCCTCCAGGCTTGCACCCTCAGTGTCCTTGACAGGCGACGGACTGCGAGATCTGCAAAGGAGACAACTTTGCCCGGCCGCGGCGCGAGGAACGAAACTTGCCAGCTGCTGCCATTCCTTGCGAGATGCTGGATCAGGAATGTCGTTTGCACGGCGAAAAGCTTTGCAGGCAAAACAACGGCACTTTAACTTATTGTGATTTACGTTCCCCCCCTTGGCCCGCTTATCACAATGGCCGTCAGTGTTACTTTTTGGTGGGTTCTTGGTTTCCTTCACGGGCACATCTACCTAACACAGCAAAGCGAATTCTACTATTCACTCAAGCATAGTGACTGACCCCTTTGCTGGCCTTAGGTACATCAAACCGCTTGAGCTTGCCATCCTGTACAAGCAACATTAAACACATATATAGACACAGACATAACAATATTAGTACCTTGCCGAAGCCTGCAGGTAATATTTGAGGAATTTTAGCCTTCGGATGCTTGGTCCAATACAGGACCCCGAAGTTTAAATACGGTATAGCCCCCACCTCGATGTTAGTGAGCGCCTGGGCAATTGGGTAATCGAATCCCTTGCGGATAACAAACGTGACGTTGTCAAAGCCGGCAGGCGTGTGGTTCAACAGACCCCCGGCGTTGTTGGCTGACTTTTTGCCGGCAATGAGCTGCGATCGCATCTCGCTCGTCACGTACCAGAGCTTGTTGCGGATTTGCATGCAATTGCTGCCAGGATTACTGAGCACTGTCTTGAAAGTTTCGGGATCTTCTTCCTTGTCCACACACTTGCCCCAAATTGTAGAAGTGGAGCTTGGCGCCCATCGAAGTAGTTACCTTCGCGTACTGCCACATCGCCCAGTTTCCCTGTGTTTTCCGGCTTGATCCAAATTGTAGGTGTTTCCATTCCGCTGATATCATTCTCGTCGCAACCGGAAGTGCGATCGAGAATTGAAATAGAAAATTTCGATAGCGTACTTACCCTTCGGGAGTAACACGGCCCGATGTCACTGACGGTAGCGACGTCTTGCTGCAGCAAACAGGAACGTATGACTGCATGCGCAAGCACAAAAAGAGAATACATGAGGGACCTTGCATCAGCGGCTTTCGTTTTTTTTTGGCCGGTGGGAGTCGCTGCACCAGTAGCGGCATCAGTCTTACGAGAAAAGCTGAGAAGGATGCTAGCGGCATCGGCCGCCGTGTCGGTCGTTGCTGGCGGTGTGTTCCTGCTGCAGCAAACAGGAACGTATGACTGCAAGCACAAAAAGATACTACAATCAATGAGGGACCTTGCGTCAGCGGCTGCCAATTTTGTCTTTTGGCCGGTGGGAGTCGCTGCGCCAGCCTTACTAGCAGCATCGGCCGCCGGGTCGGTTGGTGCTGGCGGCGTGTTCCTGCTGCAGCAAACAGGAACGTATGACTGCAAGCACAAAAAGAGACTACAATGAATGAGGGACCTTGCATCGGCTGCTTCCATTTTTTTTGGCAGGTGGGAGCCGCTCCAGCCTTACGAGCAGCAGAGGCCGCCGCGTCGGACGATGATGGGGTAAGCAGCATGCTGCAAACATACATATGACTGCAAGCACGTTTGTAAAATAAATGAAGAACCTTGTAGGTTGGTGCTCAGGCTTCACTGGGGTACAAGTACTAGTACCAGAAGTATCAGGTCTCTCGTCCACCTCCTCTTCTTCTGACTCACTATTTTCGGAACTAGTAGTCTCGTCCGCCTCAGCAGTGGCTTCAGGAGTGTACATGTCGTCCGCGTCGAGCCCATCTTCATCCGCTTTGATACGCCTTGCAAGACAATGCATAACCCATGGCATGTACGTGCACGTGGAACTAATTGCGCATGGCAAAATTAAATGATATCAAGCTGACCGCCAATCATAATGCTCATAAGCGGCATCGGAGTCAAAGTCTAACCGGTGGCTGCCGTTCAAACTATACAACAATGAATCATTAATGAGGTTCCAAATAAAAATATGGTATTAGTTATTACCTCATGCACTCCGAGGTATCATCATCACGCCCGACGGAGCCAAGGGAATGCGTTGACACCGAGGAATCGCCGCACTCGTCCGCGATGACATATTGCTTAATACACGGAATGTCATGGTTTTTCTCCCAATAGGGATACTTGGGCAGCCGGGGCCGGTGACCCAACACCAAAGGAGCAACGTACTGCTGCATTATGCACTGCTTTGCCCCCGTTACCATGTCTGCCCTGAGCTTCTCTGTTTCCACCTTGTTGACAAACAGAAAGTCAACAAACTGCAGCTTAAAGCGACGCTTGACACTCCCATTCACTTCCCTGCCTTTACCATCCACTTCCCTGGCGATTAGAAGTGAAGCGCCTGTGATCTCGAACTTGTTGATGTTGCCGGGCGCTGGACGCACCAAGACGCCGGGACTAGATATGATATTATATTACTGCTGCCAAACTTGCGAGATATTATGATGCCTACCCGACAATGATGATATTTTCGTCGTTGCTGCCGTATAAGCTCACCCACGAACCGACCTAAAACATGTACAATCAAGCAGGCCAGCAAACATCACCCTCATTCATTTGCGTGCTTACCTCAAACATCGTGTTGGCATCAGGCCAAAACATCGAGTCGACCAAAGCAAAATAAGAGAGGGTCTCTGCGTCGACTGTTGGCAGGTACACAATCAACATCCTGAACAAAACAATCAAGCAATTTACGGGCAGCTTTAAGAAAAATCAGGTACCCTTGCTGCATGAGCGCTTTTGTTTCTTTAGTTGCGTCCTTTGGAAACTTATACGTAAGGCAATCGTAAGGTGGCACTAGAATCGACGGCCACTTCGTGTCTTTCCCTGAAAAGCTGACAGTCGCAAAGAAAACCGAGAGAAGCTGATCGTCGTTCTTCTCTGCAGCTGGTTGCTTGGCTGCACCATCACCAGCGCCGTCCTTCTCTACAGCTGGCTGCTTGGCTGCACCATCGCCGGCGCCGTCCTTCTCTACAGCTGGCTGCTTGGCTGCACCATCGCTGGCGCCGTCCTTCTCTACAGCTGGCTGCTTGGCTGCACCATCGCCGGCGCCGTCCTTCTCTACAGCTGGCTGCTTGGCTGCACCATCGCCGGCGCCATCCTTCTCTACAGCTGGCTGCTTGGCTGCACCATCGCCGGCGCCGTCCTTCTCTACAGCTGGCTGCTTGGCTGCACCATCGCTGGCGCCGTCCTTCTCTACAGCTGGCTGCTTGGCTGCGCATGCACCATCGCCGGTGCCGTCCTTCTCTACAGCTGGCTGCTTCGCTGCACCATCGCCGGCGCCGTCCTTCTCTACAGCTGGCTGCTTGGCTGCACCATCGCCGGCGCCTGCCTTCTCTGGCTGAATGTCTGCACCATTAGCCGGTACCACGCCTTGTACGCTGTTCCTAGTATGCTCGCAAAGTCTGGCGAGCGATGCCAGCTGTTGTTGCACTTGCCTGCTCTGTTGCGTGGGCGATCTCTGCTGCTGCACGTGAAGTGATGCAGCATATTCGCTACTAGGCACAAAAACAAAATATATTAATTGTATGTAAGCAAGCAGACTACTTGACCCCTCTTGCGTGCCGCTTGCTAGCGCTCCAGCGGCCTCAAACAAGCAGAGCAAATGTATTACTTGAGCAATGCAAGTGACTCATACTATACCGTTGCAGCAGAGGCAGCAGCGGAAGATTGCGAAGACTGAAGCTTAGCTTGAGACGCAGCAAGCAAGCGGCCTCCAGCAGTTAGTTTCTTCTTGTTAGCTGGCTTGACAGTTTCACTCTTCATTAGGTGCCTTGGCAGCCGGCTGATTGGCCTCACACAAACAGAGCAAATGTAATACTAGATCAATGCAAGTAAATAATCAGATTACCTCTTGAGAAGGGGTAGCAGCGGAATGAGCAACATTTGGTTTCCTCTTCTTATTATGTGCTTTGGCATCCGGGTGATTAGCCTCAAAAAAACAGAGCAAATGTAATACTAGATCAATACAAGTGAATAATCAGACTACCTCTTGAGAAGGGGCAGCAGCGGAAGGGGCAGCGGCAGTCTTAGTTGCCTTCTTGGCAGCCTGAAACAAACAGAACAAATGTAAGCAAGCAATCAAGCAAGCAAGCAAACAAGCAAGCAAGCAAGCAATCAAGCAAGCAAGCAAGCAAGCAACACAAGCAACACAAGCAACACAAGCAACACAAGCAAGCAAGCAAACAAACAAACAAGCAAGCAAACAAGCAAGCAAACAAGCAAGCAAGAAAGCAAGCAACACAAGCAACACAAGCAACACAAGCAAGCAAGCAAGCAAGCAAGCAAGCAAGACAAGCAAGACAAGCAAGCAAGCAAGCAAGACAAGCAAGACAAGCAAGACAAGCAAGCAAGCAAGCAAGCAACACAAGCAACACAAGCAAGCAAGAGAGCAAGCAAGCAAGCAAGCATTCAAGCAAGCAAGCGTTCAAGCAACACAAGCAACACAAGCAAGCAAGCAAGCAACACAAGCAACACAAGCAACACAAGCAAGCAAGCAAGCAAGCAACACAAGCAACACAACCAAGCAAGCAAGCAAGCAAGCAAGAGCAAGCAAGAGCAAGCAAGAGAGCAAGCAGCAAGCAAGCAAGCAAGCAAGACAAGCAAGACTAGCAAAACAAGCAAGACAAGCAAGCAAGCAAGCAAGCAACACAAGCAACACAAGCAAGCAAGCAAGCAACACAAGCAACACAAGCAAGAGAGCAAGCAAGCAAGCAAGCAAGAGAGCAAGCAAGCAAGCAAGCACACAGGCAAGCAAGCAAGCAAGCATTCAAGCAAGCAAGCAAGCAAGCATTCAAGCATTCAAGCAAGCAAGCTACCACTGCAGATGGAGCAGGCCTTTTTCTGCCACTCTTCCTACTACCCTGCTCTTGACTTGCCTCCTTGCTCGCATTAAAGAGGCCTTCCTCCTTTCTTTCGAATCTCTGATTTTTCCCGACATTGGCCCTTTCTACGTACTTGTAGACGAAGTTGTCACTCAAGAATGACCACGTATCCTCATTATGTGGCAGATTCCAATAGCACCGCGACACATCAGGAGGAATATCCAGGCTCGCAAACGGTGGCCACTCGTCACTGCTGTTAACCAGCAGAAAGCCCTTGACAACTCCATCAGACTTGTCCACTCGAATCTTTTGGATGGAGGCAACTCGAATTTTATTTTTGCTACTTGAAGCTTCCATAACGTTGCGATCCTACGGACGACAACCGACTGATTCAAGCGAGCACTTTCAAATGTGAGGGAAATGCCTATTTGTACCGGTGGATGCAAATATTTTCCCCATATCGTTAACGTGAGTGGTGCGACTCTCATTGTCATTCTTGGTTGTTTTAGACTTATCTAGTGGTAAACAGCAAAGCCTGCGCCTCTGGCGCAAGGCACTGCAAGGTACTAGTGTTTGACTTATTATTTATGTCACTTAATTGTTGTTTTCGTGTTTTTTTAAGGTGCCACTGCGTGTACGCTCCCAACGGAGTGCCATGGTATTCCCAAATGGCTTTGTATGTGACACAACACTGTTGATTTGTGCTAGATTTGAGGTATGTCTTGGCTTCTCAAAGCATACACGCAACCTGAGCGTCAGAGTGAGGTAACACGCAAAGATGATGACGGCTCCTTGCTTTCTGCTGCTTTGCCAAGCAATTCCTCGCTAAACGTGATTTCACTTTCCGGCCAGGCAGCTGGGAAGCAGGAGGAACGCCAGACAATCTCTAATAATGATGTTCTATCCAAGAAACGGTCTTCTAGCTTGTTTACTAGCTCTTCGGATGCTCAAAGCGAGCCAGCCAACAAACGAAATTCAGTTTCGCGTGTCGGTAGCGGCAATTCCTCGCTAAACGTGATTTCACTTTCCGGCCAGCCATCTGGGAAGCAGGAGGAACGCCAGAAAACCTCTGACCATGATTTTCTATCCAAAAAACGGTCTTCTAGCATGTTTACTAGCTCTTCGGATGATCAAAGCGAGCCAGCCAACAAACGAAATTCAGTTTCGCGTGTCGGTAGCGGCCGCGCCCGTCTGGACGAGACTCAGCTCAGCCCTAGACATCGAAAGCGACTAGAAAAAGGCCGAAGATGGCAGGAAAGACAACGGACAGCCCGCAAAGTAGCCGACGACTACCCTGATGACAAAGCGTTGCAGGAAATGCTCATGTCAGGTGAGGGGGAGAGGATGTTTCCTGAAACCAGCGCACTTCTGCGCCGCAACAAGGCAGAGGCTGCAGCCGCTAACGCTGTCAAGAGTGTTTTGGAAAGCATGCCAGCTAGAGCAGCGCACAAGCAGAAAATGGTTGGAAGAATGAGGGGACTCATGACTTCTCAAGAGTGGAACGATTTCAGAGTTTCTATCAACAACAAGTACGCTGCGAAAGCTGCACGTGTAGAAAGGCAGCTAGAGGAGCGTGCAGCAAAAGGCGAGGCTGTGCCTGTAGATGTTTTCAATCAAAAGCGAGCTGCCGAGGAACAACGCGAAGCAATTTCAGTTTTAGAAAAAAGCATCACCAAGAAAGTAGTTCTAGAGGCGATGGGCCATAAGTCCGGTCGTGAGACTCTTTACTGGTACGGTAACCTAGATAGTTTTCACCATAACTACACATATACGCTTTTCAAGACTATCTTCAAGCAAATGGTGCTAAGTGCTGGTAGTGTAGAGGCCCTTGTGGTTGAGTTGAAGGCGACGAAGTGGGTTTCGGCGAATGCGGCAGCGTATACATGCGGAGGTATGTGTGGCCGGGAATGCCGTTATTTTTACCAACCACGAACTCGAAAAACCTTCAACAAAATTCTGGCCGATCAGAAAGTCTCGTTCATGTGCATTACCAAGACAGTACCGTGCAAGTGGCATGACAATTGCGACAAATGGTGCGCTGAGTTAAAGCGAGAAGAGGCTAAGACCGGAGCTGCCCGCAAGCCCAAGAAGATTCTCCAACTCAAGCAGAACAAGAACAAGTGTGAGGTTCATTTCCGACAGTATGAAACGCAACGTAGGTAATTATCTGATGATAATAATTATGATGATATTCATGATTGCATATTGGCATGCCTACTTCTGTCAGTACCACGCACCACTGCCTGCCGGCACTTTTGCTCAAGTCTGCTGTCTGTTTGCGCTCGCCCGTCCAGTCTATGGCCTTGAGTGGCATCTAATAGTCGGATTAGGTGTAAAACAAACTTCCGGTGAGGTTAGTTATGTCAAAGAGCGTCATTCTGATTTATGCTGTGGCTTCATGCTTGTATTTTTGCCTGCCTAGCACTGCTGCTTTTTCTCAAGTCTGCTGCTTGTTTGCTCTCGCCCGCCCTGTCTGTGGCCTTGAGTGGCATCTAATAGTCGGATTAGGTGTGGAACAAACTTCCGGTGAGGTTAGTTATGTCAAAGAGCGTCATTCTGATTTATGTTGTGGCTTCATGCTTGTATTTTTGCCTGCCTAGCATTGCTGCTTTTGCTCAAGTCTGCTGCTTGTTTGCTCTCGCCCGCCCTGTCTGTGGCCTTGAGTGGCATCTAATAGTCAGATTAGGTATGAAACAAACTTCCGGTGAGGTTAGTTATGTCAAAGAGCGTCATTCTGATTTATGCTGTGGCTTCATGCTTATATTTTTGCTGTTAGCTTTGTGCAGGCTCGCATTGATGGTTTGGAGGCAGGGAGTGGCCAGTGGGTCATTTATCAAGACTACCTTGCCTGGTATTGCGAAAATGGTACAAAGATCAACGATCTCTTTTTTACTCTTGTTCAATGCGACTCGCATGGCCAGCTGAAGTATGAATACCTTCATAACTTCATGTTGTGCGAGCATTCAGAGGCAACCACGCGTTACACCTGGGCTTATCACTTCCGCAGCAAGAAGGATGGGGGGAGTGGTGAACTCTCTTCGCTGCCAGGTCCTGGCGTACGAACTGGTGATGGCGGCGGTGATTTTACCAGTAGAGACTTTATTTATTCAGAGTCGTGCTATCATAGCCTTTATGGTGTGGATGTGGAGGCGCATGTGCTCTGTCCAAATCACGCGTGGAATCCATGTGATGGAGCTAAGAGAAACCTGACTAGGGTTTTCACTTAAGATCAGGTTGAGCAAGGCCGCGGGTTTTCTCTGGTTTCAGACTGGTTGGAGTCTGCTTCTAATGCCGGATATTCAAATGTTCGTTTATATGGGCATGAGATGGATGTAATAATGGCTTGGGCGGACAAGAACCAAATCAAGCTTCGCGGAATCAGTGGCTGGCAGTTTCCCTCGTTGCGCTCCTTCAAGTATTCTCAGGACACCGACGCTGGCAGGGTCTTTAGTTTGCCGGGTGTAGCATATGGAGCTTACATCAGCGATGTGCGTGATGCACAGCGCGTGGTACTGGATATGCGGCATGACGATGTTGCGGGTCTGCGGTGTGAGTTTTGCACACAGGCCACCAAGTCACCGCAGCCTGCCCATGGAAAGGGGAAAACGTGCCCAAACCGCAGGGGCGGGGTTACGGGCGTGGAGTCAGGGTTTGTGTTGGAGCAGTCCGATGCAACAGCAGGGATGGAAAGGGAAGAGAAGATTAAGTACTTTCGCAATTTGAAGGCCAAGCAAAGAGTTAAGAAGAAGCGTGCCAAAGGCAAATATAGTAGCGTGCCCAAGGCACAGTGCGTTACATTGCTTGAGGCTATGGGTTTGCCCACAGAAGGTAAAGTGGCGGAGTTGCGAGCGCGTCTAGATGAAGCAACGAGCCACTATGAGCCAAAGGCTAAGGGCCGCAAGGGAGGTAAGCGTGGAAGGGGAAAAGGTGAGAAAGATATCGATGCTAGCCCACCAGCAGTCAAGAAGCGCAAAACCGGTTCCGAAGGTAAAGATTGTTATGCATCGATGCAACTGCTTCGAAATTGTTTTGGGTTGTTTGTGCCTTGTTTGTGAGGTTCCCGTCGCAAGCGTGGCGAAGGCACTGACACTGTCGCGAAAGAACGCAGGCAGGTACAGGCTAGAGGTAAGCGTGTTGACTATTCAGGGATGGACGAAGATGGCGAGGAGGAAGAGAAAGCAAGCGCAGGCGAGTGGGAATGCGACAGTTGCGGTGTACGTAATAGAAAGCGTCTGTATTTTGTCGGTTGCGAAGATTGCGGAGCTGTACCTGAAAATGACGATCGCGATGCAAGCGATGAGAAAGGAGATGAAGACGAAGATAATGGCGAATGAATTCGCCTGGCAGTGCTTCGTGCGCTGTTTGTTGTAGCTTAGGATTACCTTCTTGGCTGCCGCTTACCCCCCCCCCCCCCCCCTTTCGCTGCCTAATTTAGCCATTCAATGATGTTTCTCCTGCCTAGGCCTCCGCAAAAAACAACACAAAAAAAAAAACCAAAAAAAAAAAAAAAAAAAAGTCCCCGCAAATGATCTGCGCAATTTAATTTTACTCAGATCATCTGCAGGGATTGAGTTCCCCCCAAATTTTGTCGCGATCGCCTGTTCATTGTGGCCGTAGAGAACGAACTTACTTCATATTTAATGTACGTTACTTTGTATTTGATGTAAGTTCGTTTTTTATGCCCATTTTAAGCCAACTAGCGCGAGTTAAATGCACTCAGATCATCTACTGGGATTGCCAGGCAATGACGCCCCCACCCCCCCTCCCTTGTACTAATACTACAATACTATTATATGAACGTGATTCCTCATAAATTTATATAATGTACTAAAAGCATGTTTTATATAAATTCAAACTATTTAAACGCAGTGATGACTGTATTTAGCGATCGCTGCATGATTAGCGTCATGCAAATTTAGCTTACTTAGCCGGTTTAGCGTACATATACTAGGCTGATCCGCTGTCAAGTAAAAAAAAAATTTCATACTAAAAGTGGTTATCAATATGTTTTATCTCAATTCAAACGTTTTACACGCAATAATCAATAGATTTAATGATATTTAAACAGGTTTGCAAAAAACATACATGGTCTCATTGGTATGAGACCGGATCCTTATTATTTACCACTTCGTCATATTCTAACATGTTTTCTGCACTAAAGTTTCCCGGTTTGGACCATACACTGCGGCCAATCTGTTTTTTTACAGACCCAATTCACTGGATATTCCGACGAATTTGCGTTGGCAGCGAAATTCACCGTTAAATCCGGATGCCACCTATTTTTTTTTTTTTTTTTTTTTTGGTCGCTAACGCTATGGTTCGGGTAACTTAATTCGTGGCTGAGCGAACGTCGGCGGGCGGGGAAAAAAATATATGGCAAAAAAAAAAGAAAATTGCTTTTTAACTCCAACGTTCGCTCAGCCACGAATTAAGTTTGCGAGATGGTTGCCGAAAATGTCCTTAGTAGCCCAAACAAAAAATTCGGAGGGCCTGCCGTAGTTTGCGGTCGAAGTAGTCCCGCGCAATCGCCCGTGGATTTGCGGTAGCTATTTTTGGCCGCGAAATCCGGAGGCCACCTCAATTTTTTTTTTTTTTTTTTTTTTTTTTTTTTTTTTTTTTTTTTTTTTTTTTGCCGCCAGCGCCATAGTTCCGGAAACTTAATTCACTGCTCAGCAAAGTCTTCGAGGCTATTGCAGAAAATTTCCATATATTTAGCCAAAGTATTTTTTTTAATTAAAACAACGATTCCTATCCATATTAACCCCCTCCTTCTCTCCTCCTCCCCTCCCCCCCCCAAAAAAAACAATCTAACCACTGCGCCATCTGTTCCCAACATGAAACATGTTCAAAAATCTCCACGGGCCTTGCGGAAGTTTTTTTTTTTGCAGGGTTTCACATAAAAGGCAGGCGCTCCAACACTTTCTCCTCTTTCCAGCCAAATAATTTCGTCAGCAATATTATCCATACATTTTTGTTTGATTGCTCGTCAGTGCCGCTCTGCACTACCGGATTGCAGGGCGCCAGAAACTGGATGGACATTTTCTCAGCTTCGATCCAGGCAAGGGGTTTGCTATACTTGCTCACGTGCATTCTTTCAAGGGTCAGGTTTAGCCGGTCGATCTCGCGAGCCACGAACAGTATGCACCGAATCTGGTGGTTTAGGTTTAGCAAGCTTAAGTCGCTGCGTACTGACACGCCGTCGTTGACTACTGATAGCCGCTGGTAGAAGTGCATTTCAAAGTTCTTAGTAAAGAACTCTGGACTTTGTCTGCGCTGGTTGTGCAGGAGGATGAGAATTTCGTGCAGAGCAGGGAACGTCCCGAAGGCCAGGACCAGTCTTTCCAGTGAAATGCGGCTTCTCATGGTAATCAGCATACTCTGAAACTGGGTAGCCTTGTCTTGCTCGTCCTGGGCGTTGGCCCCCATCAGGTTCAGGTTTTCGAGCCGGAGCTCAGGCTTGGCTTGGGGGGTCAGATTGAGTAGGCAAGTGGTCAGAAGAGTCCAGCCTTCCGTCAGATCATGCCCAGACATATCGACGCAAAACGTGACATTACACTCACTGCGTGTGTCGATCGAGAGGGAGCGACCTGGCAAAGCAGCCACGAGTTCAGTTGCCGTCAGGTCCACTTGCAAATGTTCCAGCTTCAGCAAACGAGCTTGGGACACGCCGTCGATGGGCTCGGAAAGCAAGCGCTGACAGCCGGTGATAGACAGATGACGAAGCAGTCCCGTGTTCTGGAGACAGGCCGCCAGCGTGCCCCCGTGGAGGCTAGGACAGTCTTGAATCTGCAGCGTTGCAAGCCGTTCGAACCTTGCTTCAAAAAGCGATGCCAAAAGGCAGTCGGTCACGCCTTTGCCGGTAATGCGTACAGTTGTGATGTTGGCCCGGATCCACGACAAATTGCGCGATTGGGTCAGAGGTTTGTATCCGACGCTTGATAAGACAAAATTAAACTTCAGTTCCTTAACAGCACCGAACGCGCAGGCCCCTATAACATCGGACAGCTGCTCCGGCGCTAGCGTAAAATCGAGTATTGTGTGCCCACGCAGGCATTGCTGGACCACTTGGAGCAATTGGCGGATTTCCTGGGGCTCCTTCGGAAAAAGTACTACGCTGACCGGTTTCGTAGGGTCTCCGATCTCCTTGTTTTCCTTCAATCCCTCCAGACTCATCAACATTCGCACAGTTTCTTGGCTGAGGGGTAGATATTGTTGCTTCGGAGAAACAGCCGGCGTGTTTGGTAGGGGGGTTTGCTAGCAAACAAGCCAAACGAGACACATGAATAGTTTTTAAAGTCTTGAAAAGATATAAAGAGAGAGAGAGAGAGAGAGAGAGAGAGAGAAAGAAAGGGAGAGAGAGAGAGAGGGAAGAACAGGAAAAAAGAGAAGTGATAGGAAGAGAAAAGAAAAAAAGAAGAAAGAAAAGAGAGAGAGAGAGAGAGAGAGAGAGGGGAGAGAGCTTGGAGAAAAAAAAGACCTGCGCTTGTTCGTAGACAAGAGTCAGCTTCTGACCAGGTTTCTCGTTTGCGGGATGACTCTACACATTCAAACACACACACACACACACACACACACACACACACGTGCCTTTATTTCCTCCCAGCACAAAAAGGACAGGGAGGGAGAGAGAGAGAGAGAGAGAGAGAGAAGGGTAGAGGAGGAGAAAGAACCTGTTGGACTGCATCGTGTAGATTTTCCACGCCGGTATTCGGGGCCTCGTGGGATTCCTAAACCAAAAAAACAGGGTTGTGCCAGGAGGGGGGGGGGGGGGGGCATGTGGCGCGGGGAGGGGGGTGTGAGCTGGACGGGACCACCGATTGCGACGGAATGATCGCAGGGCCCGGGCGACTCATTATCATAGGTTGAGCAAAACAGTAGAAGAGCTTGCTGCCAACTACGAAACGCCAAAGCATTTTGCGGTCGTTGGTTTTAGAGAAAAAGTGCACGAACAAGCAAGAAAAAAAGAAAACAACAGAGAGAGAGGGAGAGAGAGAGAGAGAGACAGAGAGTGAGAGAAAGAAAAGAAAAACCTGTGGCTGTTCTTGTGCAAGGTAAGGCAAATGTGATGATGAAGGCCCTGACGCACCAAAGGCTAGAGGAGAGCTTCTCTGCTAAAAGAACAAAAAGACAACAAAAAAAAAGTAAAGAGAGGGAGGAAGCGGGCAGAGCGGGGGGGGGGGGGGGGTACATCACAAATTACACAAGGACTGAGTCTGGAGAGGGGAGAGAGAGAGAGAGAGAGAGAGAGGGAGAGAGAGAGAGAGAGGAGAAGGGAAAAGGAGGAGGGGTTGGAGCAAAAACCAGCGGCTGCGCCAGGTCTGTTTTAGGGCTTGAAGGCATAGTGTGTCTTTGGATCTAACAAAAGAGAAACAGAAAAGGAGTGTGAAAAGATTAGACGAGAGAGCGAGAGAGACAAAAATAGAGGGAGAGGGCGCGGGGGTAGAGACCGGCATGTAGTTTTGTAGATTCGTGGCAAGCTGTCCTGCAGAGATCGCGTTTCTCATTGGCTTTGCAAACTGCAAGCGACACGATAGTTTGGCTTTCTGGAATATAAGACAGTGTTTTGTACGTGTATATGCAAAAAAAAAAGGTATGGCAGATTATTATATACATGTGCAATACCGTTCCGTTCGGAACATTGGTGGTGCTGCTGGCTAAGCTATGCACTAGCTGGCCCTTGACACACACACACACACACACACACAAAAAGATACACAAAGCAGACATGTCAACAGAATCATACAAAGAATCAACACCAAAAGAAAAAAGAACTAGAAACTACAAGCTAGCGAATCATGGGAGCTTTGAAAATTCGCACCTGGTCAGCATTCACAACATTGAGGAGGAGAAAGAACCTGTTGGACTGCATCGTGTAGATTTTCCACGCCGGTATTCGGGGCCTCGTGGGATTCCTACAAAAAAACAGGGTTGTGCCAGGAGGGGGGGGGGGGGGGGGCATGTGGCGCGGGGAGGGGGGTGTGAGCTGGACGGGACCACCGATTGCGACGGAATGATCGCAGGGCCCGGGCGATTCATCATCATAGGTTGAGCAAAAACAGTAGAAGAGCTTGCTGCCAACTACGAAACGCCATAGCATTTTGCGGTCGTTGGTTTAAAAGAAAACGCGTACGAACAAGCAAGAAAAAAAGAAAACAACAGAGAGAGAGAGAGAGACAGAGAGAGAGAGAGAGAGAGACACAGAGAGAGAGAGAGACACAGAGAGCGAGAGAGAGAGACAGACAGAGAAAGAGAGAGGGAAAGGGAAAAAAAACCTGTGGCTGTTCTTGTGCAAGGTAAGGCAAATGTGATGATGAAGGCCCTGACGCACCAAAGGCTAGAGGAGAGCTTCTCTGCTAAAAAAAGGAAAAGACAAAAAAGAAAGAGTAAAGAGAGGGAGGAAGCGGGCAGAGCGGGGGGGGGGGGGGGGTACATCACAAATTACACGAAGACTGAGTCTGGAGAGGGTGGGGGGGAGAGAGAGAGGAAAAGGGAAAAGGAGGAGGGGTTGGAGCAAAAATCAGCGGCTGCGCCAGGTCTGTTTTAGGGCTTGAAAGCATAGTGTGTCGTGCGATCTAACAAAAGAGAAACAGAAAAGGAGTGTGGAAAGACTAGAGAGAGAGAGAGAGAGCGAGAGAGACAAAACATAGAGGGAGAGGGCGCGGAGGAGGGGAGGGAGGAGGGAGACCGGCGGGTAGCCTTGTAGATTTGTGGCAGGCTGGCCTGCAGAGATCGGGTTTCTCATTGGCTGTGCAAACTTCAAGCGACACGATAGTTTGGCTTTCTGGAATATAAGACAGTGTTTGGTACGTGCATACAAAAAAAGGGTATGGCAGATTATATATGCATGTGCAATACCGTTCCGTTCGGAACACTGGTGGTGCTGCTGGCTAAGCTATGCACTAGCTGGCCCTGACACACACACACACACACAAAAGATACACAAGGCAGACATGTCAACAGAATCATACAAAGAAGCTACACCAAAAGAAAAAAAAAACTAGAAAATACAAGCTAGCAAATCATGAGAGCTTTGAAAATTCGCACCTGGTCAGCATTCACAACACTGTTAGTCGTCGACATCAGGGCTTCCATATGCGCTCTCATGCCCTATACCAACAAAATAAAAATAAAAATAAAAAAAGAAGAAAAGAAACAAACAGAAAAAAAAATGAGAAATCGGCAATTACGTTGTGTAAAAAGCCTGATAAAGTAGACAGACTACAAAAAAAAAAAAAAAAAAAAAAAAAAAAAAAAAAAATTCGTGAGCACCTCGTTTGTCATCGCGTATTCGAAAAACTGCTCGAAATTGCGCTTGCCCGTGATTTGGTCCGTGTTAGATGCTGATGAAAAAAGGCCTGTTTTACAAACAAAGAAAAAAAAAGGTGTGGGGGTGCAAGACGTGCAGAAGAATTTAGATTATCGATTTACAACACATAATCCATGCATTTCGTTGTGTGTGCACACACGCACACGCAAGGCTTTACATACACACACACACACACACACACCGACCCACGCACTTTCTTTTGCACGCAAGATCTAGAATGAATGCACACACACGATCCACTCACTTTCTTTTGCACACACGCAAAAATGAATGCACACCGACACAACTCATGCATTTCTGTTTTGCACACAGTGTCACCGCACACACACATACACACACACACACACAACCCACACACTTTCTTTTGCACACACGCAAGAATGAATGCACACACACACCCACACACAACTCATGTATTTTTTTTGCACACACGCAAGAATGAATGCACACACACACACACACAACTCATGCATTTCTTTTTGTACAGTGTCACACACACACACGCAAGACTACACACACACACACACACACACACAACCCACGCACTTTCTTTTGCAAACCACAGTGTCACACACACACGCAAGACTACACACACACACACACACACACAACCCACACACTTTCTTTTGCAAACACGCAAGAATGCACACACAACCCACACTCTTTCTTTTGCAAACACGCAAGAATGCACACACACAGCCCGTGCACCTTCCATTTGCACACACGTTCTTGATTCTGTCGCATAGCATCGGAGCATTCACAAAGACTAAAAAAACTGCCCGGCCCCCCCTCCCGAAATTTTTTGCGCCAAAAACCTTACATAACTACGCGGTTCTTTCCATGGGGGCGATCAATGCTGCCAACATTGCGCAAACCCAATGCTGCCAACATTGGGTTTGCGCAATGCTGCCAACATTGGGTTTGACCGTGCCGCCCGACGTGGCCAACTGCGACACGCTGACGGCCGGCTTCAGCACGGCCAGACTCCTGCCGCTGTGGCAGCTCAGGCACGTGGAGACGCGGCAGAGATTCTCATTACAGCTGAAAAACCTAGACTCGGGCGTGACCTATACGCAAAACCTGAGCCTGCTAGTGCCGCACCGGCTGCCGGCCGAGTCGATGCTGATGCCGGGCTACCTTTCGTGCCTGCACCACTGGTGCGGGCTCCGCGACAACTACAGCTACGTGTACGACGTGCTGCCCGAGGAGGTCAGCGGCACCCGAACCAGGCGCTGCGTTATACCGACTACGTCATGTTCTTTCCCGAGGACGAGTGCGGCGTCCTCCAGCAGAACAGGCACTTGCTGTTCCCGCTGGGCTGCACTAGCTCCGGAGGAGGCGACGACTGTGCCGCCGCCGCCGGCGACTGCGTGCCGCACCACCTCAGCAACCGCGCGACCGTGCAGGGCGAAACGCAGGCCGAGTTCTGGAAGCGCCAACACCTCAGCGCGCGCCTGGACCCCACGCGCCTGGGGCGCTCGCCCGTGGACTCGCGCAAGCGCCTGTTGAACGGGGTGCCGTGGCAGCGCAGGCGCTGCGAACGGAACGGCGCGCCCGAGGGCCGCTGTGCCAGCTGCTGCGCACGCACTGGTGGCCGTCGTTGAAATTTCTCGGCGGGGAGACGCTCGACAACGTGGGCTGCGCGGACGGGCGCTTCCCGCTGCGGCCGCTCAACTGGTCGTCGCGCTTGAGTTTCGACGTGCCGGGCACCAGCTTCGCGCGCCGCGACGAGGTCGCGACCTGGTGCCCGATCGACGGCAGCACAAACATTGAGCCCCGGTCGCCCGTCGCCGGCGAGCCCGGGGGGGGGGGGGGGGGCTGCGGCTGCGCTTCCGCCAGGGGCTGGACGCGGGCGCCGGTGCTCCCCGGGCCTTGCGGCTCCAAGTGTGGCGCGACAACACCCCGGTGGCTCAGTCCGACCTGGCGCACCCAACCGCGCAGGGCCTGTACTTCGTCGACGTGCCGGGCACCGACAACCCGACAGTCGCGGCGGCGCTCGCGAACGGGACCAGCGGGCTGTGGCTGCGCGTCGTCGTCGGCACGCAGACGGGCGTGGAGCCGAGATTGGAGTGCCTGTCCCTGTCGCTCGACAACGCCGGCGGCGGCCTGGCGCTCGACAGCTTCTTTGCTTCGGCGGCGGCGGCCGGCGGCGCGGGCGGCGTGGCGGGGGACACCATCGAGCACATGTGGATCCAGATGCAGACAGGCGCGGCCAGCGCCGGCACGGCCGCGGCCCTGGTAGCGGCTATGACCGCCGCCGCGACCTCCAGCCTGTTGCAGGACGTGGCCAGGGCCGACAACGCCACGGTCCTGGCAGGCTTGCTGAATGACTGGGAGCTAGAGCTCGCGGCCTTACGGGCTGTGCTGATGTCCTCGTTCGCCCAGAACGAAGAGTACCTGCGGCGTTCGGCCGCGAATGCGGGCGAGCTCACCCGGCAGCTGGAGGCCACCATCAACCAGACCAAGTCGGTGCTGTCAACCTTTGACACCGACCTGGAGGCGGCGCGGCAGGAAATAGCCAACATCAACGTTAGTGACGAGGCGCGGCAGAACGCCAGCGCCAGATGGAGCCAATGGTCCGTCGAGGTAGGCAGCCTCGGAGCATCGTTGGCTAACGGCGGGCTGTTCCAGTCGATCGTGAGCGGCTACGTGCGCTCAACCAGCGGGTACGTCATAGAAGAAATTATAAGTGTGCCGGTTGTGAAGTTCCCGGACGACCCCGCCCGCCGGGGGGCCTGGCGCACAGTTGTTCGGGCATTTTATGCGCGGCGCTGGGACGCGTTCAAGAGCCTCATGCGTTACGCCTTCTTGGTGGTCTTGTTTTTCTTTGTAATACCATTCCTCACCATTGCCTTGGTTTTGGTATCTGGAAGCTGGTGCACAAGTGCCGGGGCGAACGTTTTGGTTACGCTCCAGACTAAGTACCTCAACACAAGGCATGAGAAGGCACAAGAAAAAGAAGAACGAGACAAGACAACCACAATGCCGCTCCTGGCAGACGGCGAGAAAACTTCCGGAAGTAGTCAGCCAAAATCCTCTCGGCAGGGAAAAGCGAGAGGATGGAGGGGTTTCCAAAAAAAAGCAGCAAAAAATAGAGCGCTCATAGATTTCTCTCTCACTTGCTTTCTGTTTCATGTTGATTTGTGAGCGGCAAAAGAAGAAATCATGAGACAAAAAGAAAAGAAAGAAAGAAGATGGAGAGGCAACAAGAAAAAAAAAAACCGTAAAAACAACATCAAAAAAACTTTTTTTTAATTAAAAAAAAAACTACCGAAAACGTGCCTCATATATTCTGCATTACCGAGAGTGGCTTCTCTGTTTAACCCTCTTTTTTTTTGTCCTTGTTTTTTTCTCTGACAGCCGAACTCATGTTCAGGGCCCTGAGGAAAGACAAACAACAAAGGGAAGAGGGAGGGGAAGGGAGTGGGGGGGGGGGGGGGGAGTGAAAAACAAATACTACCGAGATCAGAATGTCGCCACGAGATTTGTCTTCCATGCCTGCAGCCGTGTTTGGCACGGCTTAGGGGTCACCCATCTTATACGTGTTGTCTTCGAACGAACGGGCGGAGGAGGTTTGATACATCATCTTTTGCCCGCTGGTTTTCTGATGTTGGTTACTGTCATCAATCTCGTTTCGCCCGTAGGTTACTTGGGGCATCTTACCAAAGCTAATGCTGTCAAAACAAGTGCCGTCATGACGACGCATTTCTTTCCCGCCGAAATTCGGTGCCGTAAAATGGAAGCTGTCGAAACAAGTGCCGACGAAGCCTTCATGACGACGCATTTCTTGCCCGCCGAAATTCTGTGGCGTAAATGGAAGCTGTCGAAACAAGGATAGGGAGCAGTAGATACAACACGCGTCTGTAGCCCGCTGGGTTCCTGTTGCTTAGGAATTGAAAAGCTAGGAGTACAGAAGGGCTGCGGCATCGTCCTTGGCTCCGCGGGTCTCAGGGGCGTGCTCGAGCTTTGATGATCGGCGTTAGGATCAGCGATATCGTTGGCCTTGCACGGGTTTCCACCACAGTGAACGCACTCACTTGAATTCTCGGTATATTCTTCGTCCTTGTCGCCCTCTTCCTCTGTTCGAGGTTTGACAGGCACACTGTTCACAGCGGCCGTGCGAGGATATTATTAATAGATGTTTCTTTGTCATAGGAAGACTTACAATCTGTCGCGTTGCAGCAACCCCTTTACCTGCGCACACGTCGCAGGAGACGCTCACACTCACGCAGTTCCTGCACACGTCGCACGCGGAGCCAGAGTCTGACTTCGTCGTCGCCACCGCTTGGGCCACTGCGTGTTTGCAAACGCTGCACCCGGAAACTGAGACCGACTTCTTCGCCGCCGCGGCGTTGGCTGCGCTTGCGCACGCGATGCACAGGGACCCAGAGGGTGACTTCTTCGTGGCCACCGCCACGTTCACCGCCTTTGTGCAAACGTAGCACTCGGAGCCGGAGAGCGACACAGCGCGCGGCGCCCCTGATGCTGCGCACGCGATGCACAGGGAGACAGACTCTGACCCCGTCGTCACCGCGACGTTCACCGCCTTTGTGCAAACGTCGCACAAGGAGCCGGAGCCAGAGAGCGACACAGCGCGCGGCGCCCCTGACGCTGCGCACGCGATGCACAGGGAGACAGACTCTGACCCCGTCGTCACCGCGACTTTCACCGCCTTTGTGCAAACGTCGCACAAGGAGCCGGAGCCAGAGACTGACTGCGCCGCCGCGTCGGCCATTGCTTTTGTGCACGCTTTGCACAGGGAACCACAACTTGGCTCAGCCGCCGCTTCGGTCAATCCGCGTTGGCAATCCATGCACAGAGAGAGCGAGAAGCTGCCGGCGGCGCCGTGCTTACCTGCAGCACCTTGGGAAACCGAGAACGACGACTTCGTCACCGCGCCGGCCATTGCTTTTGTGCACGCTTTGCACAGGGAACCACAACTTGGCTCAGCCGCCGCTTTGGTCAATTCGTGTTGGCAATCCATGCACAGAGAGAGCGAGCGTAGATCCCGGAGGAATACTTCCCAGGGCTATTGCTGGCGTCGAACCAATCAGGGTCGATGGGGGCATGGTAACTGGAGTGCTTGCAGGTGCTGGAAGTACCAATTCATGAAGTGATCCAGGTGCATCGAAGTCGAAATAGGTAAATGATTAACATATACCTCGAGAGGGATGAGAGTACCCAATTGGTTCCAGAGAGCCTCCTGTTGAGCTGCAGAGCCTGTAGGTCCCAAATACTCCTGGTAGATGTCGTGGGCCGTCACGTTGGGATTGCACATCAGCGTGAGGGATGGTGTCGGTACCAATGGTAGAAGAAGCAAGTTTGTTTGCTTGTCCTTGATTGCATTGAGTAGAACGTTCCTGTATTCACCAGAGTAGTTGGTGAATAAATCCTCTTTGAACTGCGTTGATTGCGTCCACGAGAGGTCCGTAGTGAGAGGAGTAGAATTCCCTTCCTCCACTTCCTTCAGAAACTTCTTTTCAGAAGGCGGAAGACCATGGTAGACGCCCAATATAGTGAAAGGGTCCAAGCATTTCCTCTTGTGCTCCCGAATACGCGACAGGGGATCGTCGTGGCGCGAGTTGGCGAACATTCCACGTCACCAGGGGTAAGCCAGGCAGTGTTGGTGCACTTGTAGAGCACGATGAGCAGCAAACAGGATGATCTTGCTGGGTGGTAAGGGGGTGACCCTAACACAAACAAAACCAGACACATACTGTGTTGGTCGACTACATAGAGTGTGGAAGAACAGAAATGCGACACAAAAACGCAAAGACAGGTGAACGATCTGTCCCACATATGTGGTGTTTGATGACCTCTGATCTTCCACGTTCGTTGCGTAGTACCTTCCTTGTAGGAGGTGCTTTCAAATCGATCTGTCGACAGAGCACACAAAACTCGTGTGTGCTGTTTCCAATTGAAAGGAAAATTTGAATTGTGAGTTTGGATACAACCCCAAGGGAAATACACAACGAACTCTTATTAAAAGACTCTATGGCTTCAAAAAGCCCTAACTCCTGAGAGTAGGTGAAATACCAGTAAATAGCTGAGAGGTCACTTCGTTTATTTACGTAGGTTTCTACTTGTTTGCAGACTTGGGTGCAACGTACGATCGTAGGTGAGCGTAGATTGTGAGTTGGTTTCGTATGTCACTTGAAGTTGAATAAGTTGCAACACTTGAAGGAGGGCTTCAAGTACAAGTTATTTCTTCAAGTAAAAAGTCCTGAAGTTTCCATTTGGGAAAGTCTTTCGGAGCCAAATGGCTGTGCACGCAGTGCACGGCAATTATCATTTTTATGTTCTCTTGACTGTGTTCCCCAAAATTCACCGTAAATGCGTAAATTGTGATTTTCGGGAAATCGTGGGAAAAATGCAATGGAGAAAGGGAAAATTACAATTGCTGTAAAAACTTTGATTAAATCGTTTGAAGTCATTCCTGGACGAAATCGAAAGCTAGTTAGTGAAGTCAAAACGTCGTGCAGAGGAGAATCTAACGGGCCGGTCAAAAACAGTAAAATGTCTACGGTAGTGGTTTTGGCAGGTCGTTAAAGTGCTCAGTCTGATACATTCAAGAGAAAAAAATTGTGGCTTTTTAGATTTTGATTGGAATTTCGATTTTGTGTTATTTTTCGATTTTGTGTGAAAATTCAAAATTTCTCGATTTAACTGTAATATTTTGCGAAAATTTGTTTTTTGCGGACGCATATAGCCGTTAATTTGAGACTAGTGAAATTAAATTTTTTTGTCACAAAATCGAAATTCCAATCAAAATCCGAAATCTAACCCAAAATCTGAAATTTACTAGAATAATTTTTTACGTCTTGAATGTCGACTCCTGACAGCAATAATGAACATAACTGGTTCAAGTCTAACCACCACTTCTACTAATAACAGAAAGGGAAGTCAGAATTGAACCCAAACAACAAGCCAAAGGGAAAACCGTTGGACAGGTAACTTCGAGTACTGTTTAAGCCGTAATTATGATTGATTTATATGTGCGGTAACATTTTACTAAGCCATAATTAGTAGTAACGGGTAATGGGTGATCGAAGCCAATTGTGCACGTTACGCTTTTACCATTGTGCACCGGACCATATTATTGGGCGTCAGTTACTGCTAGTCACGCACTTAGACTAGTTAGCTCTCGTGCAGTTCAGTTCTGCGTTTATGTCTTCGTATTAAAGTGGCTGTGAGCAACCTGGCTTTTAACGAAGTCTCCCGGCAAACCGCAAGTGAAAGGTAGGGTAAGGTCCGTGAGTGACTGGTTTATACCTATTATCGGTCATGAGCCGTTGGGATAGTGGTTCATCACAGCAATACACGAACTGGGAACAATTCACGCACCCGTCTATGACGGTGTCACAGAACATCTTCAAGGATTTTACTTTCAGCTAGAAGAATATGCTTACGGTATTAGTACAATTCTCGGGGACATGGTTAAAGACGCATTTCTCGATGAGGTAGCTGCTAAGAGGAATACGGATGGGATTTAAGTCGTATGAGAGCAGCAGAAGAAGCAGATGAACCAAGAGAACCGACAGAAGAAGATTCGCCAGACGTGAGTGAAGAAAGTGAGGAAGAAGACAAAGAGAAAGACGCATCATCCTCATCAACATCATCACGCACAAGACGATCAGACCCAAAGAAGAAAACACTAGAGAAGCCGAAAGACTGTGCGAAATGGAGTAATGAGCAGAAGGTAGCTTGGGGGAAAAAGCGAAGAGAAGAGCGAGACGAGCACAAACGAGAGCAGTGAAAAGCATATACAGTGTGACGAAGAGAGCATACAAGAGGGAGCAAAAATATTTACAGCGATGTAAGTTATTTCAGCTACTCATCACCACTGCATTCTCTAACTATAAGGTTGTCGCATACCTCAGAAGCCGTAATGCTCAAGATCCGATCGATAAAGTCGGCATTGTAAAAAAAAAATACGGACAAATTTCCGGAGCAGCAAGATATTTGGAGGAAAAGAAGTTCAGAAAGAGAGAGAGCTCCTAGAAAGAACGAAGACGTAGACGCCTGGCTCACCAGGTACCTACTGAAGAAAGAATGGCTTGAAAAGCTAAGAGGAGAGAAGTTCGAAGAAGACGAATTAACAAACCGGTTGCTAGAGAAGCTGAGTACGCACCCAGCCTATGGTGCTAAATACTTTGCTGATCACTGTCGCATGGCACCAGCCATACGACCCAAGCACAACGACATAGTCGAGGCAGCTAGAGAGGTTTACGTGCTTTGGGAGGCAACCAACAGACAGAAGAAGTATGAGAAAGGGAAGAGTAGTAGTAAAGCAGATGGAGAAGGAGCAGCTTTATTGCTAGCAGGAGAGGAAGAAGAGGAGGGAAGGATGAGTGGGAAGAGCAAGTAGTAGTACAAACACAAAGGTGAGTACGGGGGCAAGCATGATGGGGTAGTAACAGAACGGAAGGAATGGTGGCTCACTGTAGTTTGTTATAACTGCAGCGAGACTGGACACACTAAACGCTTTTGCCCTAAGCTTGCTAAGACAGCTCTCGTCGCACCCATAAAACCCACAACACCGCCCCTCCCAAGAGAAAAACCCAAAGCCAAGGTAGTAAGTTTCGTAAGAAAAAGGATAAAGGGGTGACTTTGATAAGAGGTGAAAAGGGTGAGGAAAACGAAGGAGGAGAGGGGGGAAAACAACAACACAGAACAAGACGACAGTTCAGAGGAGGAGGATTACGAACTGATTGTCATGGGGACAGAGGAAGAACAAGAAGAGGGCAACACAGTCCAAAGAGGAGAGGAAACGGAAGGGGAGGATAGTGAAACAGGGGAGCAAAAAGAGAACGACACTGAACAACCCGAAAGAGTCCGTGAGGGGGGGGGCGGAGGGGGGGGGGGGGTGGGTTAGAATGTCGAGCAGCTCCCAGACTCGCTACTCGCTCGGAGGCATTCCCCCATCCAACCCCTCACCATCCACTCTCACTAGTGAACAACGCCTCAACCCTTCGTCAACAACCCCTCCCAACCGACCCCCTCCACAGCACGAGAGTTTCGTGCGAGAACATTCCTCGCAACCCTCTAAAAAGGAGAAACCGACGAAACCGAAACCGACACCGCAATCTTTCCTTCAAACGAAAGAGACAAACAAACACAAGACACCACAAACAATCACCCCCACCAAACAGACACCCAATCCCAAACGAAACACAGTCCAATGTGTAGGGAAGAACTCAAAGGGGAAGCGGTGTGGTGTGAAATATGTAGAAAGTGGGAGCATAGGTAAGGCAGGCAGTATGAGCAAGAGGTTGCAGTATGCTAGTCTGTGTGGTTATCACTACAAGCAGGACCCACAATTCCCAGATGTTGATCTGGAACAACCCCCATCATGCCGCCCAACCCCACCAACGAGTACCCAAGTGAAGAAATGATGAAAGGATTGAAGAGAGAGAGGGAGCAAGGCGGCGAGAGCACAGCAACTTTCGCAAAAAGACTCGGCAATACCCAGACAAAAGGACAAGGTAATTCCCGCTCAAAAACCCGAGTCAGTCATCAAACCGGAAAACCCGCGAGAAGAAAAATTCATGACTGACTGTGCTGATATGCCAGATTTCAAGCGCGGGCCGGGGAGGTCAAGGCAGAGATAGCGAGGCTACAAGAACAGGGAAAAGAGCTGAAGGCAAGGCATGGCCCCCGTCACAACCCTCTCAAGGTCCGTCCCCGGTAGATAGACTGGACGAGGATAGACAGGAGACACAAACAACACCCACTCCAAAGCACAACTTGCACAACTCCACGCGTCAACAAAGCACAACTACGGAGGGAGCAGTAAAAAGAGGGGACACAGTGGCAAAGTGATTAGCTTTGAGGATATAAAGAAGCTAACTGAGTCATTGCATACGTGCATCATGGATGAGGAGACAGGTGATGTTGTGAAGGTGAAAAGAGAGAATGGAGTGAGGGTAGCTGAGACAGACAACCTACTGACAGACGTATTTTGGGCGATAAATGACGTGTTTTTGTCGCATGCTGCGGGCACTACGCCCATAGCAAGAGAGTCAGTGAGAGAAGCACGTTTGAAAGCAGCATCAGAGGAGACAGTCAAGAAAGAGAGAGCGATCTGGGATTGTCAGATGAGACACAGTGAAGGACACCCGAGACCCCAAAAGACAGAATTACAGCGTTTGATGTTTGTGCTGTCGAATGGATTGAAAGACTTAACTGTGAAAGATGGGTTATGTTACGAACCGAACAGCAAGTACAGTGAGTTCTAAACAGAAGTGCTATCCGTGATGGACTATGGTATTCTTGACCTAGCATGCAACCACAAAAATGCTTTTGCGGAGCAATTAGTGGAGTCAATGCCTCATTTAGCCCAGATTCACAACAAGGTAGTGGCAGAGGGATCGTTGAATGCGTATTTACGCAAGTTACACTAAGAAGACGCATACCTATTCTTTACACCAAAGACAGCAGCTAGAAAGAAGGCAGCATTCGATGCGAAAAGAAGGGAGATAGACGGAGCGTCAGAAGAAGACGATGAAGACCACGGAAACACAGAGGACTCTATGGATTCTGAACAGATGAGAATAGAGAGATTACTCCCAATTTCGTACAGAGATTACAAAGAGGCGAGGGAAGAATACGATTGGGTGCACGAGGAACGATACTACGAAGAAAGAGCAGAGAACGAAGAGAAGGAAAGAAAGGAAAGAGAGGCGAGCAAGAAAGAGAAAGAGAAAGAGAAAGAAAAGGAGAACATGGAAGATATCGAGCATAACCTGATGGTAGCAGAAGGAAAGGGGAAAAGCAAGAAAGAGAGAATGATATTGCAAGATAGTGGATCGTCACGAGACATAGCTTGCACGACAGCCATATTGAGCAACCTCTCTGATATTGCCCCAGTCAGTCTAATCACTGGAAACGGAGAAAGTGTAGTGAACCAGAAGGGACAAGCGAGATTGACCCGTGTAGATGGGACAGGAAACCCGTGATGGTAAAGAAAGAGATGTTGTACGACCCAAGGGTGCCTGTGAACATAGTTTCAACTGGCAGCATGGATCACTTTTTACCACAGATCTGTTATTCACCAGAGCGGACAATTGCTTATTCTAAAGGACCCCATAAGAGTGAAAGAGAGCGACGTGATAGTCAGGGGGAGAATGACGCCGGGAATGCTATACCGGTGGGACACGGAATATGATGAACCCCTTGACATCAACAAACGATTTGAACCCAAGATCAAGGTAAAGAAATCAAAGGCGGGGTAAGCGGGGAGGGAACCCCCAAGGAGAGAGAAAATAAGAAAGAAGTAGCTAAAGTTTGCGAGAATAGAGAGAGTAAGGGATGTGTGTTATATGCTATGTATCCAGAGAAGAGTGCAAATAAGAAGCCCGTAGACATCTACGTCATGCATCAGTGCAGCGGGCATAAGGCTATAAAGAAGACCTATGCATTAGGCAAGGGATTGGGCCGCAAAGTTGTCGGTGATGAAGATTTAGTTAGATATTGTGAAGCTTGTATGATGGGTAAAGCTAAAGAATTGCCCAGATTTAAGAAGAACATGATTAGGAGAGCTAGTTATGCGAGTGAGATTTTGCACGTAGATACAGCCGGACCATGGGCAGTAATGTCCATCAATGGCAAGTACTACAAGTTTTGTGTAACAGACGATTATTCAGGTCATATCTTAGACTTTTACTTAAGACACAAGAACGAGTTTGTAGAGTGTCTTAAGCAGGCAGTAGCGTGGTTTGAACCACAGACCGGTAGGAAGGTCAAACTTGTCACGTGTGACAACGAATTCGTTGCCCCCCTGGAAGTAATCGAATGGTGGAAACCATTGCAATTTATAAGGAAAGTTTCAGCACCAGGAGACAAAGACGGAAATCCGATAGCTGAAAAGTTAATTACATAACAGCAGGGCCAGCTAGGGCTATGCGATATGAAGCTAACCTTCCACTTAAGTTTTGGGCAGAGATGGAACACACCGCTACCACACTACACAACATATTGCCAGCTACAACCGGACCACGTCAAGGGATTTCACCCTTTGAGCAGTGTTTGGGTTACAAACCGGCAATTTGGCAACTGAAACCAATAGGATGTATGGGAGTAATGTATGTTGGAAAGCAAGTTGGCAAAGGAAACTATAGGGGAAAACGTGTAAAGCTCTTGGGATACGACGTTTTCAAAGGGCTTTACAGGGTTTGGGATGGCCGCAAGGTCATATCGAACGTACGTAACGTGCGTTTCAACCCCCATATAGTTGGAAAAGATGCACACCCACCCAGAGGAGTACAATGGGACGATGAATCTGAGGGGGAGAGTAGCAATGCAGAACAGCTTGAGCAAGCGGAGACAGAACCGGAACAGATAGTTCAGGGGGAGTCAGAAGAGCATGAGGAAAACAAGGAGTTGAGGACGACGCTGGTCCAGATTCCGGTCTTCCGATTGACTCTAACGAAAGCCAAGTTGTTGATCAGGACGACGGGTTAACACCCATCGAATCGCTTAGTGCGCAGGACCCTTCAGCTAGTCACTCAAGCCGGAGATATAGGGAAGGAGAAGTGCCAAACAAGGGCCTCACACAAAGTGACAAAATCACGACAGCTAACATAGTGAGAGGGAAACGAGAAAGAAAGGAACGGACGACAGCAAAACCGGACCCACAACCAGTCACAGCTAAGAAGGTGGTCAAGGAAAACACCTCATTAGAAAATCAAGGTAGTTGTACCAGCGGTAGCTTTTGGTGAACTATGGGCGAAGGAAAAGTATGGAGACAGTTGGCAAGAAGCTAAACGAACCGGTAAAGTTTTGAAACCATGCGAGAAAGGTGATAGACTTAAAGTTCGCAAACAGCCCAAGCCAAGTCACTTTGTATCTTTTGATGATGGACTAGTTGAAAAGATGTTAGACAGTGAAATCCATCCACCCGGTGAACTAGAAGACGCCAAGTCGTCTGAGGAAAGCATACTAGGAGAGGACAGTAGCGAAGTTTTACTTTACCTCACACTACGTGTGCCAAAAGAGATAGTCGATGAAGGGCTAACAGCAAAGGAGTTGAAAGAAGGCATGGATAAAGAGATAGAGGCTCTTAAGTCTTTTAACACCTATACCTGGGTGAGCCCCAAGGAAGCAAAAGAGAAGGGAGTGTCGAAGATAGTAAGATTGACATGGGTACATAAAGTTAAGCTTGATGATAAAGGACGCAAGTTTGTCAAGTCACGATTAGCTTTGAGAGGAGATATGCTAGAACCAGGAGTTAGCTATAATTCAGATCAGCTATTTGTACCTGGTGCAGCTCATCGATCACTACTTTTCTTAGCTAAGATAGCTGCCTGGCATGGTCACAAGTTGTATGGTATAGACTTCAAAAATGAATGCTAGAATGAATGATCCTGTTTACGCGTACGCCCCAGATGGTTTAGACAGGGAAGGTCATGATGGCATGATATTAAGGATAGATGGAGCTCTGTATGGTGCCCCACAGGCAGGCAGACGTTGGTATGATTTCGATTGCTAGACGCAGATCAATGTATGTTCGTTGAAAAAGACAAACCCATAAGAGACGCAATCATTGGCATATTTCATGTAGATGATCTAATCTTTTCGGCGCCTAACGAACGCGCGTATGATAAGTTTGCAAGCCAACTAGAAAAGTTCTATCCCCTAAAACGATTAGGTATAGCCAAAGAGTTTAAGGGTATAGAAATAGAACAGGAAGGAGGTCGCATTTTACTACATCAGACGAGGTATCAGAAACAGATCTTGAAAGACGTAGGATATGCAGACGCACGCCCGCTAAGCACGCCTAGCGCAGAACAGGAGCCAGAACCTATGTCGGAATCTAGTGCACTTAGGAAGCATTCCATTCCTAGCTTAGTTGGAAAGTTACTGTTTTTGACTAAGATGACTAGACCAGATGCAGACCAAGCTTTGAATGCAGCTAGCGTTATGCAGACTGTTGACGTCGGAGTGACTTATGCAATGTTGGGACGAATTTTTCGGTACTTAGTGAATTCATTTCGCGGTATTGCATTTCACGGGCCGAAATCATCGCAAGAAGCAAGGACATATCCCGGAATTACTCTATGGCCTGATGCGGCACATAGAGTGTGCAAAAAGACAGGAAAGTCTCGTACAGGGTATATAGTTATATGGGAAGGTGACCCAATTGCATGGTTATCGAAACGACAATCACGGATTGCATTAAGCTCGAATGATGCGGAAATCTTCGCAGCAGTAGAATGTATTCGTGAAGGGTTAGCAGTTAGACATATAGCGGAGGAATTAGGAGTAGCACAGAAAAGCCCACTAGAATTATTTGAGGACAACGCACAAACTATTTTAGCGGCAGAGAGAGGAATGTCAGGGTCACGCACTAAACATCTACCACTTGAACTACATTTCATGCATCACGCACAACGTGATAAAGAAGTAAGGTTTGTAAAAGCAGGAACTAAGAAACAGATAGCAGATGTATTAACTAAACATGTACCTAAGGACCAATTTGAGTACTTGGTTAGTAAATTAATGATCACTCTTAAAACATAAACCTTCTTAACGGAAAATCCGCAAATTTCCGCTGAGTTCACTCATGATGTTCTTTTGTGTGAGTGTGAGTCTTTTCTTTGCAGGCGATGTCTCTATATAGGTGGCCATTAGGGAGGAGACGATTGATTCCGTCGATTTGAATTCGAGCGCAGTTGAAGCGCGTGACCTCAAGTCACCATCGGTCAACGCGGCAAGAGCGGAATGGAGGAGGACGAGGCAGTCAGCTCAGTTGTCGAATCGCGAACGGACATACTACAGTTATTAACGTTTTATCGTGGGCTTGTTATAGTAATTAGTTGTAATCGTAATTCACACGCGAAGAAGCAGTCTTACAAGATTGCTATTATTTTGGTGGACGTAATTGTTACTCTAATTTGTAAGTTCGTGTCACGTCGTTATCGTACGAGCCTTTTATCAGTTTAATTGATCTACTTGATTGAGATGCTTTTCAGCAAGGAATAGGTGATTCATATGGATCACTACGATTTACTACTTTCTATGTTTTACGTCGCGTTACTACAGTACATATTAGTATTAAGCTCACCAGGTGTAACAGGATATTGTGAAGTCACATCACAGGACAATTGACTTTAGATTAAGGGGGAGCGTTGGACAGGTAACTTCGAGTACTGTTTAAGCCGTAATTATGATTGATTTATATGTGCGGTAACATTTTACTAAGTCATAATTAGTAGTAACGGGTAATGGGTGATCGAAGTCAATTGTGCACGTTACGCTTTTACCATTGTGCACCGGACCATATTATTGGGCGTCAGTTACTGCTAGTCACGCACTTAGACTAGTTAGCTCTCTTGCAGTTCAGTTCTGCGTTTATGTCTTCGGATTAAAGTGGCTGTGAGCAACCTGGCTTTTAACGAAGTCTCCCGGCAAACCGCAAGTGAAAGGTAGGGTAAGGTCCGTGAGTGACCGGTTTATACCTAATTATCGAAAACCCTGCAAGAACGGAGTCAGTGTCCCTATGACCCGGGCCGGGTCACAGTGTCTGAGTCACTGCACTGAGTCAACAGAGGACGCCCGGCTGGGAGACTTGTATTCAAGTTAATATATATTAATACTAGAAACCTGCTTCTGAATCAGTCATGTGAGACCACTGTGACATCAGTTCTAAGCTTATCGAATATTAAAAGTGTTTGCGTAAAAAAGAAGTCTTGACAAATTATTATTCACAATGAATAACAGTCGACGAGCCGCTGAAGGCGGGCAAGTGAATGATAATCCGACCCCCATTCCACTTTTTGGGTCTTCAGTCGAACACAGTCAACACTTCGTCTTAAAATCTGACCGTCTTTGCAAGGTTTCATTCATATCCATCAAATTTTCTCAGTTCAACGGATATTAATATTAACTTCCCTAAGTTTAATAAATTCTGGATTAATTAAGAACCAATTTTAATACCTAATGCTTCTTGGCAAAATCGTTAGAAGAAAAAGAGTGTAACTTTAGTATATACGTATCAAATATTAACTGAACAGGAGTTCGGTGAAAAACAAATGTATATATTAATAAACAAAAACAACAAGTGACAACCACAACAGCAAAAACAACAAAAACAACGACAACGACAACGACAAGAACAACACGCACCATGATGATGATGATGACAATATCACGCTTTGCAACAACGACAACAACAACACTAGCCAACAGTAACTCGTGACTTATTTCAATACATTCTCAAATATATTCTTGGTCTCAAAAGATTGCATTTAGCCTGGAAAAAGTAAAAGACACACACGGAAGGATCACGAGGCGAAGAAAGAACTGATGTACACTTTTGACGCTGCCTCATTATCATATTCCTGCTGGCAACATTCGAGTGGGAAAAATTGATCCAACTTTGATCTCACCGTCCACAAGGCGTACTGCTGGGACCATTCTGTAGCGAAACTAGCTTGGAAGCCAAGAGCAAAGGCTTTTTGAACGATTTCCTCAGTATTTTCCAGATTACTCAGCACATTGAAGTGACAAAACAGCCCAACTAACTTGGAACTCACTTTTCTCATTCAATATTTCGGAGGTACGACAAAGCAGAGCACCTCTTATCCTAAGCTTTCAAATGTTGGCTGCAGATTGTCGTATCACTTCCGAGTGGTAGAGAACGATGAGATCGAGATTGGAGGATTGTCTCTTGAATATCCCACTAATACCTTAAATATCAATTGCGAAAACTGAATTCAAAGTTGAACCATTTTTCTGTTTGAACGTCGTTAGAGATATTACTGTTTTGGTCAACCAGCGTGATAGCCGTAGACAAGTCAAGCACAAGTAAGATATATATGTAGAATATGCTTGCATTTAAATGCATATTATTTCCGTAAAT
>WBZZ01001133.1:152500-155000 GCA_019918135.1 Paulinella micropora | reverse complement strand
GAGGGAGAGGAGGGAGGGAGAGTAGGGAGGGAGGGAGGAGGGAGGGAGGGAGGAGAGGGAGGGAGGGAGGGAGGGAGAGTAGGGAGGAGGAAGGAGAGTAGGGAGGAAAGGAGTAGGGAGGGAAGGGAGGAGGGAGGGAGGGAAGGGAGGGAGGGAGGGAAGGGAGGGAGGGAGAGGGAGGGAGGGAGGGAGGGAAGGGAGGGAGGGAGGGAAGGGAGGGAAGGGAAGGGAGGGAAGGGAGGGAGGAAGGGAGGGAGGAAAGGGAGGGAGGGAAGGGAAGGAAGGAGGGAAGAGAGGAAGCGAAGGGAGGGAAGGGAGGGAAGGGAAGGAGGGAAGGGGGGGAGGGAGGGAAGGGAGGGAGGGAGGGGAAGGAGGGGAAAAGGGAGGGGAGGAGGGGACAAGGGAGGGGAGGGAGGGGACAAGGGAGGGGAGGGAGGGGACAAGGAGGGGAGAGGGGACAAGGGAGGGGAGGGAGGGGACAAGGGAGGGGAGGGAGGGGAGGGGAGGGAGGGAGGGAGGGAGGGAGGGGAGGGAGGGAGGGAGGGGAGGGAGGTGTTGGCAGGAAAAATCTCGAAACGCCAGTGCTCAATGTGATTAATATTTAATATGTCATGAAGGCAAGTACTAAGGCATTCATGAGTCGTGTCTCCACATTTATAGGCCACAGATGCTGAATAATGTTTCAAATCATAATCATTCCTTTCACTTTCCAAACCGAAGGGTACCAGATGCATAAAAAATCGAAGAAAAATACCAAAAGGAGTCAGGAAAAGACGAAAAGGAGAAAGCCACGAAAGTCTCACGAACAGAATGAGAACGTGAATGTGGAAAGATACAAGGTTCCCATTTCCCCACATCTATGTTTCTTCCAGATAAACTGGGAAGAACAGCAAAAACCAGAGACAACATCGCTTCCCGTTTTTGGCCCATCTTGCTTCGCCTTTTTTGATCTTTGCGATGAGACCGTTTTGCCGAAATCCGACGATATCAAAATCAGCAAACTCTTTTGCACAGTAAAAATCACATGCGCAATACTGCAGATGCCCGATCTGCTGTGAGTTATTTCCTCTCTTGATTAGGTTCGTCCTTTGGGGAGAAGCAGTTAAGTTGTTTACTTATTTGTTCACGTTTTGTTCAATTATTTTCTTTTTTGTGAGGCGCTGGATATGAGTGTTTTCGCACTTAGATGGCAGACACATTGTACTCCTGGGCCGGCAAACTTAACCGTCTGGGGGACCCCTGCAATTTTACACAGGTCTCTTCTCTTTCTTCGTTTTCCCACAGCTTAGACTGTGAAACTCTGATGGGTTTTCGGGAAATAAACAACATCACACTTAATTTAAAAAACCCAACATGTGACGACGAACGCATTCACCACTACCACTACCACTACCACTTCTACCACTACTACTACTACTACTACTACTACTACTACTACTACTACTACTACTACTACTACTACTACTACTACTACTACTACTACTACTACTACTACTACTACTACTACTACTACTAGGCCTAGGCCTTCGGTTTAATGAAGTTAACAATTTAACCTCTGGTCGATCCATACAAATCGTTAGCTCAAGAGCTATTGATTTAACTAGATGGTGACCTACGTCTCAAGTTATTAAAGATAATGAGAAATTATTAAAATATTAAAGTATTAAAATAAAATGACTTAGATTAAAAATATTAAAATATAATAATAATAATAATAATAATAATAATAATAATAATAATAATAATAATAATAATAATAATAAGAATAGTGCTTCTCTGTCAATGGCTGATGCATTTCTGCACATGCGCCTCCATCGTCTCACCCGTGAGGGGAGTACGAAGAATTGACGATAAGCTCTAATGACACCCCCGCAAGGGCAGTTCCAACACTTCCAGACGGGCCGGTATGTTCAATGAAAATACTGGTCCAGACGGATCGGTATGTTCAATGAAAATACTGGTGGCACCGACGGGAATCGAACTGGCGACAGGGCCCAGATGGTAGAACTTGACCACTGGGCTATCACGGTGTCCAAAATAATAATAATAATAATAATAATAATAATAATAATAATAATAATAATAATAATAATAATAATAATAATAATAATAATAATAATAATAATAATAATTAATAATAATAATAATAATAATAATAATAAAATAGTAATAACAATAATAATAAATATATATGGAATTAACAAATATATATATGTATATATATGTTAGATTAATTTGTTATGAAGTCAAAGTAAAGTTCTAGTTCAGTGAGGAACGAGAAAAAAAAACGGAAATATATATAATATAATATAATATAGTATATATATATGTTGAAAGAGTTATATTCTCACTCAGTACTATATATATATATATAATTTACATATACATATATATGTTGAAAGTGTTATATTCTCACTCAGTACTATATATAACGGTGGCACTCGCAAAAGCTGGTAGACACGAGGTGACTCCCAAGGGGGTTTGGCCAACCACACTCCGG
>WBZZ01001133.1:142500-147500 GCA_019918135.1 Paulinella micropora | reverse complement strand
TGGGTGGGGTTTCGAGGCAGCTCTAGCAACCGCGCTTGGTGTATGCACTTGCACATTCGGTGACGTCTTGCAAGAGGTTGCTGGGACTGCGGAATAACCTCGGCTTAGTGCAGTCTTGCCCTCAGGAGCTCCATCGGTGGCCCCGATAATCAGGCGAGAGACTGACACGGGGGGGTGGAGGACCTCGAACAAGGGTATTGGAGGCTTATGTCCGTTGAGGATATGCCATTAGCTGCATCAGTACGCCTCAGATATAGTAAATCTGCCTTGGAGTGTTGACTGTGACATATTTGAGGGAAATCCCGATGAAAAAACCTAGTCACACTTGCTAAACAGAGTTCCAGCCCAATGGCCTCAAGGCGTTAAACTGTGACGCCAACTCATAGCCCTTTGGTGGTAGATGCTGGGGAGGAGGGTCGTTGCGCGCGTAAAAGATCTTAAACTCCGCATATGCTGGTTGATAGCCCAGGACCCAGCAGACACCAGATTGTTATGGGTGGGGTTTCGTGGCAGCTCTAGCAACCGCGCTTGGTGTATGCACTTGCACATTCGGTGACGTCTTGCAAGAGGTTGCTGGGACTGCGGAATAACCTCGGCTTAGTGCAGTCTTGCCCTCAGGAGCTCCATCGGTGGCCCCGATCATCAGGCGAGAGACTGACACGAGGGGGTGGAGGACCTCGAACAAGGGTATTGGAGGCTTATGTCCGTTGAGGATATGCCATTAGCTGCATCAGTACGCCTCAGATATAGTATTATTATTATTATTATCCCTGAAAAGTGTTGGTGAAGGGGGTAGGGGGTTTGGGGGGAGTAGGAAAATCAAAATTGTGTACACCCCGTCCACCCAGCATTTCGGCACCCCTGTCGGAATAAATCATGGTTTGTGGGAACGAGGAGGAGTTGGGAGCTCATATTTGCAGGGTGGCCAGCCCCAGACTCGATCTTGATGCTGGTATAATATCTTTGGAATTCACGCAAATATTTGCGTTAGGGGAGTGTCCTGAATGCCGAAATTCCTTGTTTTTTTTCGCACCCCAATCGGAATAAATCATGGTTTGTGTGAACCAGGAGGAGTTGGGAGCTCATTTTGACAGGGTGGCTAGCCCCAGACTCGATGTTGATGCTGATATAATTTCTTTGGAATTCACGCAATTATTTGCGTTAGGGGAGTGTCCTGAATACCAAATTTCCTTGTTTTTTAGCAGTAATTGCCGGTGCCTCCGGCAATTGAACAGGGGGGGTCCGGGGGGCCCTACCCCCCGGGAAGCCCAGCCCTGTGATTCTACGTACCCGTTCTGGTTGCGGGTGGCACCTACACCTGAAAATTGTTGGCGCAGCCCCTAGTTATTATTGTTATTATTATTATTATTATTATTATTATTATTATCCCTGAAAGGTGTTGGTGAAGAGTGGGGGGTTTGGGGGGAGGGGGAAAATGAAAATTGTCCCCCCCCCCCCCCCCCAGCATTTCCGCACCCCTGTCGGAATAAGTCATGGTTTGTCGGAACCAGGAGGAGTTCGGAGCTCATATTTGCGGCTAGCCCCAGACTCGATGTTGGTGCTGATATGATTTCTTTGGAATTCACGCAAATATTTGCGTTAGGGGAGTGTCCTGAATTCCCAAAGTCCTTCATTTTTTTCGCATCCCAATCAGAATAAATCATGGTTTGTGGGAAGCAGGAGGAGTTGGGAGCTCGCATTTGCAGGGTGGCAAGCCCCAGACTCGATGTTGATGCTGATATAAATTCTTTGGAATTCACGTAAGTATTTGCGTTAGGGGAGTGTCCTGAATGCGAAAATTCCTTGTTTTTTTTAGCCTATTTTCTACACCCTCGTCGGAATAAATCATGATTTGTATGAACCAGGAGGAGTTGGGAGCTCATATTGACAGGGTGGCTAGCCCCAGCCTCAATTTGATATTGATATCATATTTTTGAAATTCACGCAAATATTTGCGTTAGGGGAGTGTCCTGAATGCCAAAATTCCTTGTTTTTTCAGCCTATTTTCTGCTCTCCCTCGGAATAAATCATGGTTTGTGGGAACCAGGAGGAGTTGGGAGCTCATATTGGCAGGGTGGTTAGCAGCAGACTCTATCTTGATGCTGGTATAATTTTTTTGGAATTCACGCAAATATTTGCGTTAGGGGAGTGTTCTGAATGCCAAAATTCCTTGTTTTTTAGCAGTACTTGCCGGTGCCTCCGGCACTGGAACGTACCCTGTCGACGGGGCAGGGGGGGTCCGGGGGGCCCTCCCCCCCGGGAACCCCAGCCCTGTGATTGTACGTACCCGTTCTGGTCGCGGGTGGCACCCACACCAGAAAATTGAGGTCGTGTGCGACCAGGCGCCCTCCGGCAATTGAACGTACCCTGTCGACGGGGCAGGGGGGGTGAGCTCTCTTCGAAAATATAAAGATTGTGGCGCCGGGTGGCCTATACACCGGAATATTGAGGTTTTTGCGCCACCTGGCGCCGTTTGCGCACACATGAGGGAGTTTGAGGCTGATGTTTGGTTGTACCCGACACCTCTCGGTGCGCTCTCTTGGGAGATAAAAAAGTTTTGGTGGTGGCGGGTGGCACAAAAACCAGCGATTTTAGGTTTTTGTGCCACCAGAGCTTACATCTGCGTTCTGCTGGTACCTCCGGCAATTGAACGTACCCTGTCGACGGGAAAGGGGGGGGTCCGGGGGGCCCTTCCCCCGGGAACCCCAGCCCGAGGAGGGGGGGGGGGGGGGGGGGGGGAAGGCGCGAAGCGCACCGGTAAACCATCCTTTACTCCCAACACCTTTCATTGATAATAATAATAATAATGATGATGATGATAATAATAATAATAATAATAATAATAATAATAATAATAATAATAGTAATAATAGTAATAGTAATAGTAATAATAATAGTAATATTGATAATAACAATAATAATAGTGCTTCTCTGTCAATGGCTGATGCATTTCTGCACATGCGCCTCCATCGTCTCACCCGTGAGGGGAGTACGAAGAATTGACGATAAGCTCTAATGACACCCCCGCAAGGGCAGTTCCAACACTTCCAGACGGGCCGGTATGTTCAATGAAAATACTGGTCCAGACGGATCGGTATGTTCAATGAAAATACTGGTGGCACCGACGGGAATCGAACTGGCGACAGGGCCCAGATGGTAGAACTTGACCACTGGGCTATCACGGTGTCCATAACAATAATAATAATAATATTAATAATAATAATTATAATAATAATGATAATGATAATAATAATAATAATAATAATGATAATAATAATAATAATAATAATAATAGTAATAATAATAATAATATTAATAATAATAATAATAATAATAATAATAATAATAATAGTGCTTCTCTGTCAATGGCTGATGCATTTCTGCACATGCGCCTCCATCGTCTCACCCGTGAGGGGAGTACGAAGAATTGACGATAAGCTCTAATGACACCCCCGCAAAGGCAGTTCCAACACTTCCAGACGGACCGGTATGTTCAATGAAAATACTGGTCCAGACGGACCGGTATGTTCAATGAAAATACTGGTGGCACCGACGGGAATCGAACTGGCGACAGGGCCCAGATAGTAGAACTTGACCACTGGGCTATCACGGTGTCCACAACAATAATAATAATAATAATAATAATAATAATAATAACTAGGGGCGGGGGTGGGGAGTTTGGGGGAAGGGGGGGAAATGAAAACTGTGTATCCCACCCACACCCCCTAATTTTCGGACCCCTGTCCCTATAAATCATGGTTTGTGGGAACCCGGAGGAGTTTTGAGCTCATATTTGCAGGGTGGCTAGCCCCAGACTCGATGTTGATGCTGATATAATTTTTTTTGGAATTCACGCAAATATTTGCGTTAGGGCAGTGTCCTGAATGCCAAAATACCTTATTTTTTTCCGCACCCCTGTCCCTATAAATCATAGTTTGTGCGAACCAGGAAAAGTTGGGAGCTCATATTTGCAGGGTGGCTAGCCCCAGATTTGATCTTGATGCTGGTATAATTTTGTTGGAATTCACGCAAATATTTGCGTTAGGGGAGTGTCCTGATTGCCAAATTCCTTGTTTTTTTAGCCTATTTCTGCACACCCTGTCCCTATAAATCATGGTTTGTGTGGACCAGGAGGAGTTGGGAGCTCATATTGACAGGGTGGCTAGCCGCAGACTCGATCTTGATGCTGATATATTTTTTTTGGAATTGGCGCACATGTTTGCGTTAGGTGAGTGTCCTGAATGCCAAAATTCCTTGCTTTTTTGGGAGTACTTGCCGGTACCTCCGGCAATTGAACGTACCCTGTCGACGGGGCAGGGGGGGGTCCGGGTGGCCTCCCCCAGGGAACCCAAGCTTGGCAATTGTACGTACCCGTTTTGGTCGCGGGTGGCACCCACACCAGAAAGTTGAGGTCTTTTGCCACCTGGTGCCGTTTGCGCACACCAGAGGGATTTAGCGGCTGATATTTTGGTGCATCTAACACTTCTTGATGAGCTCTCTTCGAAAATATAAAAATTGTGGTGTCGGGTGGTGCAAAAACCAGAAAATTAAGGTTTTTGGCCACCAGGCGCCGTTTGTGCACAGCAGAGGGAGTTTGAGGCTGATGTTTGGTGTACCCGACACCTCTCGGTGAGCTCTCTTCGAAGATCCAAAAGTTTTGGTGCCGGGTGGCACAAAAACCAGAGATTTGAGTTTTTTGTGCCACCAGAGCTTACACTTGCGTTCTGCTGGTACCTCCGGCCATTGAACGTACCCTGTCGACGGGGAAGGGGGGGTCCGGGGGGCCCTCCCCCCGGGAACCCAAGCCCTGTATTTGTACGTACCCGAAGCGAATTCGCCGGCACCAAAACGAATGGCTGAGATTGCTCCAAGGCTGTAAAAGTTGTGCATGTTAGAATGAGAGGAAAAGCGACCTTGGGAACGGGGGGGGGGGGGGGGGGGGGGGGGGGGTTCGCGCACCGCAAATCATCCTTTCAGGTGTTGGCGCAGCCCCAAGTTAT
>WBZZ01001133.1:115000-137500 GCA_019918135.1 Paulinella micropora | reverse complement strand
ATTCCTGTAGAAGCTTTACATAACTATTACCCAGTCACTGCTTCAACTGCCGGATCGCGGATTGGTGGGGTCACTACCAGTTACTGCTCCTCCGGGTACAACCACTGGCACTACACCTGCCCTGCATCAGCTTTGACTAGTTCAACTAGCTCGTCGTCCTCGGGAAGCTTTCCTGCGTCATCCTCAGCCCCTACGCCCGTTGTGCTGACTCCGTCGATTCCGTTACTGCCCTCAGCTCCAACATCTACTGCTACACCTGCACTTGGTCAGTCTGTTTGACCCTTCATGCCCTCGATACCCAACATGCCGTACCCAACCCCAGATGCGTCATTCACACGTACTGGACGCCTCGCTCGAGCTGCGACTCCTGCTCCACCGCGCCCCGTAATGCAACCTTTTTCGGCTCTACTCGTTGGCAGACTAAACGAACGGTAAACCGTTCTTTGGCCACGCCATCCTTTCTCGGTACGCTCCTCACGTCTCCACAGCGACCTAATACACCCATTGCCGAACAAGCCTACGACATCGACTTGCTTGCTTCAAGTTCGGCACTCAACCCGACTACTTCACCCGCTACGGCCCTCCTCGGTCACCCGCTGACACCTTCACGCGTGACACCGAGACCTTCGCCCGCTTCATCTAGCTCAATTACCAGCACGTTGGCATCCATCCCGGAAGGCCCTGCACCTGCAGCAAGACCTACCACCACGGACACCAAGTCTGATGTGGATGCAGCAACAAGAGAAGACGGCAAAGGGACGGAACAGGTTGATGTCCCCGCCCAGCAGCCCCAGCTCGATGGTTCATCAATGCCCCATTCGACAAGCTCCTCTGGCGATGCCGCATCATCCCAGTCTTCGCCAACCCGTCGCCTCCTTTGCTCCAGCGTTTCTGGCGCCAATTCAGGCTACCATATGTACATGCTACTACGCCGCTATGGATCCGCTCCCGCACGCCGTGCTATGTTCATCTTGTCGACTCCGGCAGGAGTACCGACAGCTGATCAAGCTACCTTCGCGCGCGAATTAGCACTTAACTGCCACGTCGCCAACACGCCGATTCAACTGGTCATCATGCACGCCATCAGCAACGTTCGCGCGTACGCGTGCGGACAAGACTACGGTCGCCATCATGGACGCCTGTTGGGCCCGGTTCGTCCGCGTCACCGACTCAATCCAGCAGGTATGGTGCTCGCTGTCCCTCATCTGGCTGCAGTTCATCCGCGACCTTATTCATGGCCGTTTGGATAAACACTACACATGGAAGTCAGCTCTCTAAGCTCTCAACCTACGACGCTTCAAGAAAGAGCAACTCCTGGCATACGTCAACCGATGTATCACGTAGTACGAATCCTCAAGCGTGACCGGCGTGAGCATCTGCGACGGGAACCAGATTGAGGACTTGGGCCGCATGCTGACTCCGATGGAGCGTGACCGATGGAATCAGCAAGAAGATCAAGTCATGCTTACCTACGGAGCCGGCTGGCCGCGCAACTTGGATGACCTTCTCCCTTGGGCCAGGACTCTTGACCCCAACGTTATGGACGATTACCTTCTGGGGATGGAGATCCCGGTCCACACTGATACCGAAGATCCATCTAAGCATAAAGTCGGGACTTTGCTCGTCAGCGGCAGCTACCCAACCGCACTGACCGTCGGAGACGTCAACTGCCTCAGCAAGCAAAGATAGTCGCGGAGAATACCGACCCTAACCGCCCTCATCGGCAGAAGCGTAAGGCTGACGCCATGGCTATGACCCAGACCGCTCCCTTGCAGACATCAACTCGCCCTGACAAACGCTTGAAGACGACCCACCCAGTCAAGAAGGAACACCCGAACAAGAAGCCGGCACACCGACAGCATCTTACGGGCGCCAACGCTGTGGCGATCCCTTCGGCAAAGACGTCTATGTCTACAATCAAGACTGATCCACCGGGTAGGCCGTCGAACCAGATCTAGACCAAACAAAAACCTTTCACAGGCATACCATGCGCCTACTGCAAGGAGCACAACAACTTTTTGAAGAAGGATCAGCTTCGTCAAAGAGTGCAAACTTCGTCAACAGCGTCGTCAAGACGACGGGAAGCCATCAGCGGCCGCTGCTCGCAACACACCGCGCGCTTTCCACGTGACTACTCGGTCCCGCACGTCCTCTCCGTTGGTGCCAGCGCCCCCGCTTCTGCGAAAATTGCAACTATCCCAACAGTTGTCACTGGATGTGTTTGGGCCGCCAAACATCCTCTCAACCGCCCATTTATCGGCAAGACTACATGCACTTTGGATTCAGCCTGTAACTGTAAGGCGTCGCTCGCCTAACGTGGGTATGCAGCATGGCTTCACCATTTGGAAGTTGCCCCCTGACACTGGAAGCACGCTCATCCGTCGGCATCGACGCAGTACTCACCGAACGCATTGAATTCTTTGCCTCCGCCGATCCAACGTCGCCGCTCCATGCAATTACCATCTATGTGTCGACCCACCTGCCCGATCGCGTGGATCTACTCCTCGCCAACGAGGTGGCCGCACAGATCAACTTGTCCATCGACGAGGCCCTGGAGAGGATCAAACCAACGGACTACATCCCTCTGAAGCCCAAGGCAAGACAGATTGTCTACGAGACGGAGTTTCACCTCTTCGACACGCCACTTCAAGTGGGCGATCGTCAACTAGCCACCATCAGCTACGACTTTCGTCCGGAGACCTTGGTTGAAACGACTTCGTACCCGACTTCCAAGATCGAGAAAATCTTCAAGAACCGTGTTGGTACACAACCTTCGGGTTCTTACGATCTTTTGTCAACTTCGCAAGCTCACCTCTACGGTCGCACAGTCAACCTCTTCATGTCCGAGAAAAGGAGACCATGCGATATGGACGAGAAGGAGCTGACAGAAGACGAAGACGAAGACGAAGACGAAGAACCAGAAGAGGAACTTAAAGCTAACGTCCCGAAACGACAGAAGACGTCCCCTAGTCCGGGAATCTCATCGGCGAGTGAATCCAATCTGGCTTCCCAGGACAAGAGGTTGCTTCAAGCCCAGACATGGATATGACTGGTCAGCTTACACAACAGGATTACCACAACGACGCCCTTGCCTGATCGGCCATCCGAATAACTCAACAGACGAATCTGAGACGCAGCCCGACTGCACGATCCCTTTCTTTCGGACCATCGACGTCATCATCATCGTCGACGTCAGCTTCATTCTCATCGTTGGCAGTATCATCATCTAATAGTATCACGTCAACTGCATTGGCCCTTGGCCAAACATCGGCCCCTGCACCTAGCACACCGCAACTATTCCAGGCTGCGTTGAGCAACCCTCCGTCGTCACAAGCTCCAGTTGTTCCTCGGGCATCCAGTCACAGCCAGTGACATGGTAGACGGCGCTCTTCTGGTAAACGCGAACGCTTGGCGTCACCGGTACCTTCTTCCCCTTGCTCTCAAGTTCCAACAGCTTCTCCGCCACCACCCCGGCCCATCCAACCGACTACCAGTCCAGTCGCCGGGCTAAGTAAGGCATCTTAGAAGTTGCTCCGCCGTTCCATGCAGAAGACATCTCGCGCATCTTCTAGCAGTTCGTCGTCGTCCAGCTCCTCGTCTGCGCCAGCGGGAAGCACAGCCGTGATGCCAATCCAACCCCAGGCACCTCAAGCATCTTCTAGTAGCTCGTCGTCTTCGTCCAGTTCCTCGTCGGCACTAGCGGTAAGCCCAGCCAGGGTGCCAGCCCAATCCTCGGCGTCTCACTCTCCGGTGCAAGGCGGCCCCTCGGCCACATTCTCGCTCAGCCCGCTTGGACCGTACAAAACCCGTACTCCCAACGCGACAGACCGCGAAAAGGTTGGACCACCAGGCCAGCTGGCACAGAGAGATGCGATGACACCGGTACCACCGGCACCACTGTCTCCCCCGGCCGACCACTATGTCAGGGTCAGCCCCACGAGATCAAGCCGCCCCTGGTCAGGATTCTCCAGCTTTACTGAGATACCAGGCCATCAACTAGATCTTCAAAAAGCCTTTGGCACCAACGGCTCTCCAGGCATGGACCCCGAACTTTACATTGTCCGAGATATTTGCCACTTATTTCCCAACAGTGGCCATGACTATGGTTCCAGGCACTCACCCGCATTGTCGTCACCTTGGTTACTGGATCCCCAAGCACTTTATCTTCAACCAAGGCCTATGGCCGGACTCGACGATGATGCAAATGCAACACCCAAGCGTGGAACGCCACTTCCCTAGGATGCAACAAGTCCCGCACGGTGTCTTCCGTATCGAACCTTTCGATAGGCCGCCTCCCTTTACATCAACTGAAGACTGGCTTCTCCCTTCGTCAGATTTCAACACCTTCGCCGACAATCCAATTTTAGTGCGGACTTTCCTCCCGCGGGATACCCGTTTACCACGTGACAGTGAAAGCAAGATATATTCGCACACGAACCGCGACATTGGTATGGGAAAACACCATGGGACAATGGAGAATCGACAGAGTTCTCTGAAGCCATCCGAGGCTTCCACCGCAATCACCCTAGTAGTACCATCCTGATGCAGCGTTACTGGCCCCTCGAAATAATGCGCACGAAATGGACCCTGAGACCTTCGAAGACTTCACACGAGGCCTTGCCCTAGGCCTCATCTCGGGCACCAGAATCCCTCTCGCAGTCATCAACACCGAAGCCATGTGCTTGATCCGTGTGAGCACTACAGCGGCCCCTGTGATGACCCGTCGTGGCAGTAATGCATCTACGAAGGAAGAACTTGAACATATCTTCAATATCCAGGAAGGTTCTACTATGATGTCACGGTTTTACGATAGCAAACAGACTGCCATCGTATTCCATTTCAGTCCGCAAAACGGCAGAAACACTGCCCAACTCATCGCTGCCTCTCTAGTTGGACCTAACATCGAACCCACCGGCGATGTCCAATACTTCAATGAAGGAATGGCTTTTGACTTTTTCTTCCGCCCATGGGGATATCGATCTTCGTACCTCGGCCTGCTCGTGGGAGCAAATCCTAACGCATTCCCCTTAGCAGCCGTCCTCCAAGGAGAACTTTTATTCCCGTGGTGCAGTATAGAACAAATCGAACCCAAACATCTGAGGTTCGACCCGATACCACTTTCGACATCACCGTACATTCGCCGTGTTTTTCGACTCCCAACTCGAGAACGTTGTTTCGCCCTACAGCACTATTTTCATCGTTTTCCATGTAATGACCCAACATGGCTCAAAATTGTCGCAAACGACGCGTACTACGATCTCGGCAGCTCCAACACTACTGGAGGACTACGTGCAGTGCATGAGCGATCCTACGACTGCATTGTCGATTTGCAGCTTAGTTTTTTCGACGACTGTAGCCTCACGGTCTACTAAACTGACAATAAAGATGAATAGTTATTGGGCTCATTCTTTGACCCCGCCCATTACATGGGACAATGGGCGTGCATAACGACATTCATCGGGATAGTTACGCTTGACGACGCCGCTACCCGCGACTATCTTCAGAAGGCACACAACCGGAAGGCCTATCCGGGCACTTGTAATGTCAGGGATTCCTTCTCCTGCAAATTCCGTTGGATACCTTATGAAAATGTCCCGTGGCATCTAGCCCAGTGTTTCCTTACGGTCGTCGCCAGCGAAACTGGTCGATGGTCAAGCAAGGAGATTCACGTGGTACATCACCCACCCCATACTGTTCCATGTTCGACGCCGATATCATTAATCCGTACTCTCGAGACAAACGCCTCCGCGGCTATCCCTACGGAGCTCCGCTTGTCCGTATGCAACCGTCACGCCACACTCAACGACATTTTCAAGTTTGGCACCCAGACGTTGCTTACTTTGCCCATCACCATGTGGGCCACATCCATCACCGATGGATCAATCTCAAGGAAAATAGGACAGAGGAGAATCTCTTGCATTTCTACACCAGGCTAGAAATGAGCACCCGAGATCTTCGATACTTACCCCAGAACCTGAAAACTCCCATGTATTTACACGCTCACCAGGAGCGACACGGAGACACTATCGCATCGGGTATCCTCATACCTATGAGATCCACGTCGGATTTGACGTTCAAGCATCATCATCGAACCCTTAGGAGATAGAGGATTCCCCTGAGAAATCCGATGATCAATCTGGTTCATCAAGTTCCAGTTCTTCATCCAGCTCATCATCTAGCTCGAGCTCATCGTCGTTAGTGGTGGCCCCAGCGTCGCTACCACCGGTCCCAGCTCTGCCTCCAGCGGCCCCAGCGTCACTACCACCGGCCCCAGCTCAGCCGCCGTTGGCCTCAATTCAGTTGCCATCGGCTCCGGCTCATCCACCAGCGGCCACTGGTTCTGACGCACCGGCCGCACCGTCGCCACAGGTATTAACTCGTGCTCATCCTGTCCAACCACAGCCTTCTTCTGGCTGCAAGCCCAGTGAGAATAAAAAGCATAACGACGACGACGATTCGAAGGGCGGTGGACACGGCCCCTCTTCGTCTTCGTCAAGTAGTTCGTCGTCAAGCAGTTTGCCATCGATGCCGACGACGACCCAGACAGCTGCGAATTCTCCTCCTCACTCAAGGACACGACGTTCGCAACACCCTCCGAGTAAGGATGACGAAATCGAACCTCATGAGCAACGCAGCCACCGCAACGATAACTGTGGTATGATCACCCCTTTCTCTTTGGACGCCTCCAAGTACAACAGCTCTGCCGCCATCAACGGAACCTTCCCTTGGAGGAGAAACGACGAGTGTGCCAGACCTCTGCTGACCTTCTGGCGCCCTTGGGAATCCAAGCTGATAGTGTGAACTTTGCGGATTGCCCAAAAGCATCTAATAGTATGCCCCACCTTGGTAATCAGGAGCTTCTATACGATCTCCCTGTAGGCATCTTTGCCTACTCGGTTCACCAATGCAAGGGCCCTCATCCTGAATGGTGCCGATGTGGAGGCCCAGCCGAATGCCCGTCACGCGGCCTGGCTCCCCCGTCACCCAGCCACTCTGCCTCTGCCGATCATCGAGCTACACTTCCAAGGCGACGGCTTCTCGACCACAAACCCCGAAGTTGCCGCCAATTCAATATGCTCGCTCGGCCTGGTACTGGCTCAACTCAGAGATTGGGCAATGCGCAAAGTCAGGCCTGACAACCAAATCTGGAGCACTCTCCAAACTCTGAACAACTGAGGCCGCCTGATCCTCTGGCGCTCCTGACCGACATCGGCCCGCCCGTCCCGCACATGGATTCCTTCATGGAGGACTTCGCGCAGACATGTTCCGACCCTCGCATGCTCTTTTGCACGGCATCAACAGTCCAGGGAGCCCACCCGGCCCCATGGTTCTTTATCTCCGAACGACTTTGCCGCGACTTCCTAACCAAGCGATCGGAACAAAAGGCGGCACCAACAGGTCCTAAGTTTCCTCCCCAGACAAACTGTCAACCCGAGCCTCACCAAACCCCAACAAGACCAACTCTGGGCCCTCATCCGCGAATTCGACCACATCTTTCAGGACAAGGCAGGCGTCTTCAAACACACTTTCGGCTCAAACCGAATGCCAAACCAGTCACAGTCCCATGCCCGCGCTGGACTCCGTCAGTGGGCGAATATCTTTCTAGCTGGGCTACGGAGTCGTCCTCAGTGCTGGCACGTGGAGCTACGCCTCCTCACAATGCGCATGGGCGAGCCGCAGTTGCCCGGTCGGTAAATTCGAGGATATCGCGAAGGAAGTCATCCGAGACATTTGGAACGTTTACGACTACCACATGCCCAATGACAACCTTCACCTCCCAGTCCCAGGTCTTCCGAACCCGGATCATTACCGAGAACGATTCGCCGGCTGGCACTATCTCAGCTCCATCGACATGGTAGACTGCTTCTCTCACCTACGCCTGAACCCGGACGATGACAGAGACGTTTTAGCCGTGTGGACCCCTCTAGGTCTACTGGTCCCCACCTTTATGCCCCAAGGTGTATATCGCGCCCCCGGCGATTTCCAACGCGCGATCGAGAAGTCGTTCCAACCTCTTCCCTTTTGGAACAAGCCGCCCCCAGCTATTTCTACTGCCGGCACCTATCTCGACGACGTTACCGCCGGTGCAAACGATTTTCAAAGGCACCTGAACCAGGTTCGTGGTATATTCTCAAGTATGGACGCATCCGGTCTCCATGGATCGGCGCGCAAACTCCGCTTGGGATACCATGAACTAACCATACTCGGCAAGAAATGTAGCAAGAAAGGTATCGCCGCTGACACAGCGAAGATCGACGCTATCCTGCGAAGGGCTGATCCCTCCAATGTGTCTGAAGTTCGATCCGTTCTGGGTATGACCAACTTCATACAAGCCCATATCCCCGACTACTCCCGCCTTGCATCACCTCTTACGAACTTGCTCAAGTCCACTCACGCCCGACCGGCAGGTCAACCCTACCTTCATCGGGAAGAGCGGAAATGTATGAAGAAGCTCCGCCGTGTGCTTACTACGCTTCCCGTCCTAGCCAAGTACGAGTCTTCTCACCATCTTTGCCTTCGGACGGACGCTAGCCAAATAGGAATTGGTGGTGCCCTTCATACTGGCCCTGACCGCGACGCCCCGGTCATCCAATACTTTTCTCTCAAGTTCACGGACACGCAAACCCGCTGGGCGACCTACGTGCGAGAAGCCTACGGCGTCATCTACGGAGTTCAACAGTGCCGCTACTATATCGATGCTAGCGACCATGAACTCACAGTCCTCACCGATCATCGGCCACTCTTGTGGTTGTGGCACGCTCGCAGCCCCATGGTCGTCGGATGGGTCCTGGAAAATCTCCAGACTATCAGCTTTAAGGTCGAATACCTCCCCGGTAAACAAAACCTCCTCCCGGATGGTTTGTCCCGTGTCCCCTGCATAAGCCCAGGCGTCCCGACTCTCATCGGTGAAGAAGCCGAAGCCGCCCTACAGCTCCTCGCAACTATTCCACTGCCCAGAGCAGGCTCTACTCTTTGGCTCGCCGTCGAAGGCACACATGCCGCCTTGGAAACGAACTCAAGTCTCTCTCCTGCCGCATCATCCGCACTGGCCCAACACTACGAAGCATTCAAGCCCCGTGGGACCTGGCTATTGTCATCCCCTCTGCTGAACACTCTCCGGCCGTCGCGCGTGATATGTTCGCCCTTCATAAGCCCTTTGCCCTGCTCATGCCGCAGGATCTCGTCCACTGCGACTCCCGGACCATACCCTCCCATGGCCACAAGAGGCAGTCGACTCTGACGTGCCGTAAGATTTTATTTCTTGACGACAACTTATTGTGGCTGGTCTTTGGCCTCGGCATGGAACAACATTATATATACCTCTTGTCGCTACTTCGCACGCTCCTCGCGCCACGCGCCAGCAAATCATGGACGTGCAACGACAAGACGCCTTCACGGCCCCTCTCTGGACCGATGACGTCTCTACCGTCTCTGCCGGATCAACAGAATTGACTCTTCGTCAGGGCCTCGCCGTCCTCGCCGACGCCAAACAGTCAACATTGAAGATCTACGTTCCAGAAGAGCTGCGCCACCCACTGATGAACTACGCCCATTTGATGCAGAACCACGCCAAAGCGCCGACACTCGTCCCCTTCATCAAGGAGCGCTACATTTGGTTCCGTATCGACGGCACGGATATTATGCACGCTGATGTCCTCGCCGCCCTCCGCGACTGCCACTTTTGCCAACTGGTCCACGCCCGCCTTACCCTCAACCATGGCCGCTACTCTTCGCTGAAGTGGAGCAGTCAAGGTCAAGGCATCGGCATCGATCATATACACGTCGGCATTCCGGGCGCTGTTTTTCAGTATATCCTGACGATCATCGATCTCTTCTCAGGATTTATTCAATTCGTTCCCTGCATCTCCACCTCCGCCGAAGAAACCGTTGAGATCATCCTCAACCGTTGGGCATACATCTTTGGTTTTCCGGAGTCCATCTTCTCTGACTACCACAGCTCGTTTGTAGGTACATTAGCCAAGCGCTTCTGCAGTGAGGCCGGTCTCGACTGGCTGACCACCGCACCCTACTCACACCATCCACTCGGCTTTGTGGAATGCAGTCACAAGGCGATACGCACTGCGATCCAATCTCTGCCCATGGCCAAGGCAGACAAATCGAACTGGCCTAGCATCATCCCGTCCCTCTCCTTCGCCCAGAACACTTACGTGTCCACGGCTACAGGTACAACCGCCTTTGAGGGAATGCTAGCGCGCAAACCCCGGTGCACACTGGACTTTTTCGATTCCCCGGAGATCGTCACTGCCCGCGCCTCCGCCTCAAGCGCCGCTCTCGACGCTTCCCCTACGCTTTCGCTTCAGTCTTCAAAGCAGATCGAACTGCTACACCGCGCCCGCGCTGCAGTCACGGCGTACATTAGCACGTACACAGACGTCTCCCGCGCCCGATCCGTTGCTCAGAAGAACAAGGGCCGCCGCAAGGCCGTCAAGGAATGGAAGGTTGGCGACACCGTCACCGTCTACCGCCCTAAGCCCTCAACGCAAGCATCTCCGCTTCGTCCGTCCTTCCGTTCGATGGCCCCTACATGATTTTAGAGCAGGTCAACTCTAACTGCTTTAAACTTCGCCACCTCAAGACCAACAAGGTATTGAAACGGATCGACCGCTCACACCTCTTCCCGTACGCTGCTCCCACCGATGGCGTCGCCCCGCTAAATTCAGTCGCAGTGGACAACTACGATGACGACACGACACTGTCAACTACACCACTGGTGAAGTCGTTGCTTTCATCGACCGTAACCAAGTCAAGCTTGACATCGTTCTAGACGAGGATCCGGAAAATGAGGAAGATGACCTCGTGGTCCACCAACTGGGTATCACTTCGGACACCAACCCTCTCTTCCGCCCCATCTACGAAGACACGAGGGACAAAGCTACCATTCAGAGCTGGGGCAAGCCCCTAGCCTTCTGGAAGCCGCTCCTCTTCGATATCACCAACGATCAAGTCGTTCATCGCCACATCGAGTGGCGTCCCTTCAAGAAGATCAAGGACAAAGGTCGGCTCCCCGCCAACGTTCTTAAGCGTCTTCGAGGTACGTTATACTCTCATCACTGGCGAATCCTTCCCGCTGCATGTCTTCCAGAAGGGCAAGCAAGCAAAGTCCAAGGAGTAGCCACCCCATTTTACTCTCAAGTGGGTTTGGACGGGTTTTACCCATCGTAATAGCTTAACCCGCCCCCCGCCCAGCGCTTTTCCTAGTTGAACCGTCATCGTCCCTAGAAACATAACGCCATGACCGGCGTACCCATGTAAGTCCTTGCTCGCCTCTTGTGCCTGCAGGTCAGCGATTATTCTCACCGAAATTGAACCCCTCAGTGGTTATATCGGCACGGCATACTTGGTGCTTCATTGGTTCATCTTGGCTATGCGATACCCGGCCACCTAATCTTCTACGGCTCGACATCGCCTCCCGATATCATCGCTCGCTACTGCGCCTCAATTGTCCCAGTCCCGCTGCAAATCATGGATATCCGGCCCCGGCTGATCATCATCCGCATCGCGCCAGTATAGACACATCATTCTTTTACTCTCCAATGGTTTAAGAGACTCATCCACCTCTCTTTCTCCTTTTAACATTTTTTCAGTGAGACAACATACTTCGTTCGTTAATCACTCATTCTGTACGCAACTCAACTCAACCGTTAGGTCTGGGGGGGGGGGGGGAGCTATCAGACTGAGCACCTTAACGACCGGCCAAAACCTTTACCGTTGATAAGTCACTCTTTTTGACCGGTACATCAGATTCTCCTCTGTACGACGTTTCGACTTCACTACTACGAGACTAGTTTTCGATTCCGTTCAGAAATGATTTCAAACGATCATAGCAAGTCAAAGATCTTTTTAGAAAAGATCGACTATTGCCTTTTTCCTACATATACTACCTTTTTCCCGATTTCCCGTGAAACACACACGTTACGGTAAATTTGTGGACAAGGAACGGAAAAACAATATTTGACTGTCTTTTTAAGGCTACGTGCCGTTCCCAGTCATTTTTGCCTAGGCCTCCCAAATCAATTTGGGGTTTCTGATTTCAAGTTATTACCAACCCGACACTACCCGTTTATGACTGTTAACTCGAAGCCGAAAGACACTATCCGTTTGAGAACTGGAGACTTCACAATCTACGTTCTATACTTGATCGTACGTTGCACCCAAGCCTGCAATGAGTTCGAAATTACGTAAATAAACGAAGTGGCCTCTCTACTATTTACTGGTATTTCACCTGCTCTCATAGAGTCAGGACTCAAAGCAGCCATAGTGTTCTTATTAAGAGTTCGTTGTATATGCCTACTTGAAGAGTTGTATACAAACTCACAAATGATTACTTGAAGGTAGTATCAGCATGCGGAAGCAAGACATATAGCACTGCCAAAATCAAATCTGAACCTAAAAAAAAAAAAAAAAAAAAAAAAAAAAAAAAAAAACGACTTACTCACACCCACTAAAATCAAATCCGAAAAAAAAATTACGATTTACTCACACCCACTAATATCGGAACCGTGCCGTAAATTAACCAACTATTTTGCACAGCACAACCATCTACCCAAGGAACAACACCATCGACCTTCCCCAATCTGTTCCCGATGTTTGTTCCAGCATAATTCTAATTATTTGAACTGTCTTATTAGCCGGTGAGGTTCACTCTCGTTTCACCGGAAAGTTGCTCACTCTCACTCTTGGCCGGCTTCCGCGTTTTACCCAGAAAGTTACTCAATAATCTTTTTGTTTAACATTGTGCAAAAAAGCCCGGGCCGGGCCGCCGGGCCGCCGGCCGCCGCGCCGCGGCCCGTCAGTCAACAAATTTTTTCATCGGAGACGGAAACCGGAACGGAAAGACTTTCCTCAACATAGTGTGCCCTGCGGGCCGAAAATTAGATGATGTGAAAAAACTTACTACTAGTTTTTCATTGGGAGGCAAAAAATCAAAAATTTAACCTGGTTATGAACTTGAATACTACTATTTGAATTTAAATTTTTTTCACTATTTTTTCAAGTTTTTTTTTTTTTTTTTTTTTTTTTTTTTTTTTTTTTTTTTTTTTTTTTACTCAGAAAACCTCCAGCTGATTTAGGTTACTCTTTCAAACAAAATGTTAGAACTAATAATCAATATTAATAGTTACAAGGGCCGGCCGTATAAGAGTAACGGTGTCGGTAGAGCCATTACTTATATCTGGCCAGTCATGTCGATCTGCGCGCCTTCTGTTGGTTTGGCGCGTTATTAAAGCTTTAGTACTGCAGACGCGGTGAGTTGTGAGTTCCGGATCATTATATTAAGTTATACTGGTCAAACAGGTTATCGAGCCTTGTTGTGCGAACTCTGATACAGAGCTTTAATCACACACACACACACACACACACACACATTTTTGGTGAGCTGGCACCAGGCAGTCACGCAAAAGTGTACGTGGTTCGGACGTGCGGAAGGCAGTCAATCATCATAGCATAAGACGTGCTGTAGGCAGTCTTTGCAATCCCCACCTGTGGTCAGACTAGGTACGACAGGTACTAGGACCCCACATTCATATTTTCCCCTATCTATTCAACCTCACTCACACCGGGTTAGTGATTTATTGATAGTCGAGCATTTCTCCTATCTTCCGCCCTTTGCATACTAGACCAACATGGCTAACCCCATGTTGATCTAGCTAAGTTCAGAATGGAGCCTCCCAAACTCCACGATGACAAACCAGACTGGGATTTGTTCCTCTATATCGGCTGCTTGCAGTAATTGGAGCAACCAATCCTATTGTCCTATCAGTCATCCCTGGATGTGAGGACCACCCATTCGTCAAAGCCCTGAAAGCTCCTAACGTTTTAGTTCCTCCTGACTCCCTCATTGAATCACCTCTACTTTCCCCAAAGGAAGAAGAGGGCGACAAAGAGGGGGCTAAGGAGGAAACAAGAACGTCAGTGAAAGCTGAACCTAAACCAGATAAATCGGATGATCCCGAGAATGTCATCATATCTACCGAGCAGAAAAGCAAAGTACCAATAATGACATTCGGAAGTAAACCGACTGCCTTGTTTAGTTCTCAGCGAGCTGCTAGGCGTTATAGAGCAGTTGACAAGCAAAATAGAGAGTCCCTCAAAAGAATCCTATTTGCTTACCTTTTGCAGTCATGCGCCCATGACCGTGAGGTTATGGCTGTGATGCAACAGGGAGGAACGGATGGAGTAGCATGCTTCCTTGCTCTGCAAAAACATTACGGTGGGCTTGAATTAGTCAAGTTTCAAGAGGATCAGCAAACCATCTACCACTCTTACCCCAAGAAGGTGAAAGAGGTGAGCACATGGTTGGCAGGATACCTCAACATCGTTGAGAAGCAAGAGAAACGGATGGGAGCTGCCATCCCCGTCCCTATGAAGGCAGACATGATCATAAACAAACTCAAACATCTACCTCCCTTTGCTCGCTATTATGAGAATGTATGGTTGTCTTTGTTGCCCCAACAGAGGCCAGATTGGGATGATTTCTTGCAAGTAGTGCAACAAATCGCCCAAGGGAGTGTGTCTGTGAACAAGACACAGAAGCTGTATGGACTGGCAGTTCACGTGCTGATCCCATCACAGTTAACCTCATTGGGGCAGGAGACAGGCAAGCAAAGTATGACAAGGTTAGATGTTACAACTGTAACAATGATCAAGTTATGAAATTTTGTCTTGTGCGTTGCCAATTAAAGGACTGTCCAGGGACGGACATGGTCCCAACGACTGTCCTTTAAGGCTGCAAGCAGCCCGGACGGCTGCATTAGCTCGAGGGACAGAGAAAAGGAAGAGCAGCAAGAGCGTTAGGAGTGCTAAGGTTGTGAGGCAAGCACAGACAGAGAGAAAAACACAGGAAAGAAGACAAAGGAGAGACGTAAGGTGAAAGCATCTGACTTCGTCAAGGGCAAGAAGAAAGCTATCAGTCTGAACGCAGGAGGATCAGATTCATCTCCTTCAAAGTCCAACTCAGAGGACGATGAGGAGGATGACTCTGATCCCCCTGTTTCGGCTGAAGGATTCTTGTTGCCAAGGACGAAGACACAGACGATGAGGGGGGAGAGGTAGATCAGGTGAGATACATAAACCATATGTACGCGATAAACATGATGGAGAAAGAAGGAGAAGATGAGGGAGAGGAGAGAGAGACACACATCACCTCCCCCCCACTTTCGCCTCTTTTTGCACCTATGAACCTGCCACCTAGCGCAACTGGAAGAGCTGGAGGGCTAGTTGGAGGAAGAGAGCAAGCACCACGACAAGGAAGGTCTGTGAGAGAGGGAGAAACTGCCACTTCCACCTTCATGTCTAACGCTTCTAAAAACTCCATCAGAATTCCCTGGTTACATGAGAGCGATTTTAAGACCTCCTTGGAAATGGTAGCAGACCCCACCCCCCAAGGGGCAATCTATCCCCTTGGGGATGGTTGGGGGTTGCAACGTTTCAAAGCAGGTTACAAAAAAGTTCTCCTTAGTACCCACCCGTTAGTCATTAAGGAAGTAGACGGACCAATACGTAACCTACATGCTCAGCCCTTGATCCCCAACACCTGCCACATAGCTAGTTCCAAGCTATGCGAGGCCATTGCCGAGAGTACTGGAAAGCGGTGTGAATGGAAACTTTCCGCTGCACGGCGGGGGGATGGGGAAGGGGTTAAGCTGGCCACCCGGTTGGGACAAGGGTTTGACTTCTGTACTAGACACATGACGCAAGAAAACAGCAGGGCAACTATTTTGGAAGTGTATAGGAGCAAATTAAGGTCGGGATTCCTACCCCCCACTAATTCGTTCTTACTCTCCCCTAATGAATGCCTGACTGTTGATTGGGTCAAACCACCCACAGAACAGAAAGTTGCAAGGCCCACTCCATCCATAACAGCGTCTACCACTATCATGCCTGCTTCCTCCTCTTCTTCCTCGTCATCAGCCGCTCATCCCCCCACTTTGTCTGCAACGTCGGCGCCATCGTCGTCTGTTACAGACTTAGCAAGAAGGATGACGAATGAGGAAGAGGAAGAATGGAAGGACTTACCTCGGCAAGATACGGGTAGGGTAAGGGTGTGACAAGTGACGATCAGATACCTGAGGTAAGTGAGATCAAGCGATTTGTCAAAGCCCTTGCAAAAGGGGCTGAGGGGTTACAAGTCCGAGAGTCACTTATCACCAAAGCAGATGGAGAGGTCGACGAACTCTACTATGACCTCTTCACTGCTTTGGAGGATTGCATCATTACATACGCCACTAAGCATAAAAACCAATTTGCTCGAGGTATTGTGGCTTCATTCCCGTTCATTTCTGAGTGGATGAAGAACATACCTAACTTTGATGATAACAAAGCCACAACCGGCTTAAGCATATCTGGTTTGTCTCAAGCGTCCTCATCATCACATACCTCGTCACAACCACCACATGCACATCCTCTACCATCTGAAGAAGAAAGATCTGATTGTGCTGTCATGATGATGGAGAGTGAAGAGGGGGAGTCAGAGGAGACTAGTCCTTCTGATATGGTGTGGGTTGATGACAGTGGTGCGAGTGAGTCACAATCTCCTCATAAACAATCCTTTGTCCGGATGAAGCTGGATCCTCAGAAGTTTAGGATAGCAAAGGGAAGCATCCGAACAGAGTATAAAGGTAAGGTAGAGATGAGGATGTCTGGTTCACATGGGCAAGAGATTTGTGTGTCAGACTCACATACTACATACAACCCACATCTGAGGTACGGGTTGGTTGCTACTTCTGCATGGGTTAAGAAAGGACTAGCTGTTGTGCATCAGAACAATCAGTTTGTTGTCCTAAGAGAACCTATCCCTATCGTTGAGGAACAGATCGTTGTGCGGGGGAGGTCATTACCTAACAACCTATCTGTATTTGACCCCCCCGGCATGACCCCGCTCAATCCTAACGAATGGTATGACCCTGTCCCGTTGGGAAAGCAGAACGTGAAGGTCGAGGATGATACCTCATCATCCTCTACCATCACATTCTGACTTCCCTCTACTCTCCCTTCTCAGAAGACATCCCTACCTATATATATACTGATGTGTATTGTGGCGAGTCACCATGTGTATGTGGTTGGAGATGTGACGAAGAAAATGAGAAGGGTGAGAATAGGGGATAGGGGCTGTCATGTTGTAATGTTATGATCGATGATGCATGTTGTGATGCTCGTCATGGTATGAACATGATGCCAAATGTGGAATGGAGAGAGCCCTCCACCCAGTTGTTCGACCCCACCATAAAGAGAGCATTCATGCCATAGTTTTTCATCGCATGTGTAAACATCGCGGTGTAAAAGCTATGGAAAGAATGGCTCACTAATGGGGTGTTCAAATAGTGGGTGTAGGTTGGAGAGAACGTATCACGAAGTGTGAGTATTGCTTGCGCAATAAAATTAAGCGATCACTGCACTTCAGAAGCAACCACCATATCGTTGAACGCCACCCTGGGATTCACATCTCAATGGATACTCAGGGTTGGTGGAATACGACATCGTGAGACGGTAAGAAGTATAAGTTTACCGTTAAGTGTCTTGCTTCTAATTGTGAAATAGACTATTATCTTCGCCATAAGAACGAGTTTTTCTCTTGCTTCCTTAAGGCTGTCGCCTTTTTCGAACGGCACACCGGAAGAAAGGTTAAACGCATTACTTGTGACCAAGAATACGGTCTATACAGTGTTTTCAAGGAATGGTTAGATGAAACGCAATTTATTCTCCTAGAGGCCCCAAAGGCGGAGAAGCAAGCCGTCGCTAAAGTTGAGAGATCGCACCAGACCAATGGAGGTCCGGCTAGAGCTCTCCTAAGCGATGCCGAGCTTCCTCCTACCTTTTGGACTGAAATGGAGAAGAATGCGACATACATCAATAACCTCCTCCCCATTTCCCAAGGACCCTTCCGTGGTAAGTCTCCCTATGAGGTAATCCACAAAACTAAACCTTATCTCCATCATTTGCGACCTGTGGGTTGTGCCGCAGTCATGAAGATCAAGGCACGTAGGGGAAAAGGGGAAAGGGGGAGGAAAGTGACGTTCCTTGGCTATGAACGGAATACCGGGTATTATAGGGTCTACGACCCTGTAGATCGTACAATACACGGTAATGTACGGGATGTGGTGTTTGACGTATGGAGATTGGGAAAGAAAGAGGCAACCAAATCATTAGGGAGACCCCAGGGGAGAAAGATAAGCTCTTCTCCGTAGGTTGGAGTGCCGAACCCAAACCCAATCCAGAGTCAACCACCAACCCACATGCATCCACCGAAACCACGGAACTTGGCCCCCGAGTCTCCAGAGAGTAATAATCTCATAGATGACCCCCCAGCACCAGGACTTGTTGCAGGGGGAGTAGTTCATGAGATCATCACTACTGGTATCACTAATGTCACGAACATCCCCCCTCGATCTCCAGGTAAAGTTACGAGTAGTTCCGATAGCGAGGACTTCGGTCCCGGCTATGAGAATTTACCAACCCTAGAACGCCCGAGCCCTAGGCCTAGGGCTAGTCCTGAACCGAATAACCGCCGAAAAGATGAGGGTGAGTCAACGCGTAACCCAAAGTCAGGGTAATATTAGCAGGAAAACAGGTCAGAGTTCCGGCACGGATGTGGGGGGAAGAATGGGCTAAGCAAACCTACGGCGATCAGTGGGAAACTGCTGAACGTAAAGGGGTCACGCTCCAACCTTCCGCCTCGATCGTACGGAAATCTAAACGTTTCCCCGCACATGATGTTACTTTTGATGATGGCGTAACGGATAAGATGTGGGACAAGGAGATCATCAAATATGCCTATGCCGAACACATGGCTGCTGTTCCACATGCATTGCCCACATCTGCTGCTTCACCTGCCGCTGTTCCACATGCATTGCCCACATCTGCTGCTTCACCTGCCTCAATCATATCTGCACCGGCGATTGACTCGAATATCACCTCTGAATTCGAGTTCGCCGGGGGGGGGAGAGGGATAGAATAGAGTCCGAAAAGAGCAAACACGGTACAAACTGGCGCTCTCATGAGCAAGCGTCCATCTCCCTTGAGAACATAATTGCAGGGGGAGGTAAGACGAGGAGAGGGCACATATCTATTTGTGCGCGCGAGGATAGGATAGACTATTGCTTAGTCAGCGAACAGGTACCTCAGTTTCCCGTTACTCAGAAGCCTAAAGATCGAAGACAGGCACGGGAAACTGAGGTACGTCAGCAAGAAGAGCTTAAGGCCTTCGAATGGAGAGAAGAAAGTGAGGCGAAAAGATCTGGGTCCCCCATTATTCCCCTGAAGTGTATAGATTCAATCAAGCAGCAGGGCACCCGTGAAGAGTTCCATAAAGCAAGGGTTACCCTACGGGGCGACCTACTTAGGGCGGGTTTACAGTTTGATCCTAAAAAGACATACTCACCGACCGCACATCACCGCACTATTTTGCTTATTATTGCGTATGCTGCTTGTTTTGGGATTGATCTGTGGCTTGTTGATTTCACCACTGCCTACCTCCGTGCTCACCAGTGCCTTATGACATCTATGTTAAGCCCCCCCTGGGTTTGAGAAACCTGGTTTCGTCTGGTTGCTCAAAAAGGCGCTTTATGGGCATCCGGAATCGGGCAGACTTTGGTACGACGTGATGTCGCACGAGTTAGTTGTGCGTCAGAAATTCACCCCCCTTACTCTGGACAAAGCTTCCTTTGTGAAGCTCGGGGATCAACTTAAAGACACCCAATGCTATCCTTTCATGTCGAGGCCGCACATGAAGCCCTCGTAGCCCGTTTCAGCAAGCGCAAGCACGGGTTCCGTAAGAACTTGGGAAAGGCTACAGAATTCAAGAACATCCAAATAGTACAGAACGATAGAGGGATTTTGCTCTATCAGAGGAAATATGAGCTCTTGATCCTAAACGAACTGGGTTATTTGGAGGAAACCCCGGCTAAGACCCCCTTCACTTCGGAATCGCCGGCACCCCTCAAGAAGAGGCATAGGTTGTTGAATTAACATACATACATGCATACATACATACATACATACATATATGCATACATACATACAGAACCAATCGACCGCCTCGCACTCCAGCCCAATACAACATACATACATACATACATACATACATACTTACTTACATACGTAAATACGATATCAGGTGTCTAGTTGGGATGCTTATCTTCTTAGCCGTGCACACACGCCCCTTGTTGATATGTACTTTGAGCATAGCAGCCAAGCACCAGATTCCTAACCCCCAGATATCCTATGCCATGTTGCATCGCATGTTTCAATGGATAATAATTCCACGGGCTTTGTTCTTTCGTAGAGGGGACAAGAAGCTTTTTGAGTTGATCTCTGGGTTATTTGAGGTGTCTAAGGTGCCGAAGTCGTGGAAGGCCACCAGGAAGCCATCAGCAGCCGCTAGCGCTTTGAATGTGAATCTCATTCAGTCCGATAAGGTACCCCAGGGGGAGGAACACCTCTCGCTCAGTTCGGTAGCGTTTGATGAGTTTAGTGTGCCCGTGATCACCAACATCGAAAAGATGATAACAGGAAAACCTTTGATCGGGTTTGGTGACTCAGACTTTGCGGGGGATAGACTATTCCGTAAGTCTCGGTCAGGGTTTATCTTTTTCTTCAATGGTGCCCCCGTAGCTTGGTTCTCCAAGTTACAGCCGGTGATAGCTCAGTCTACTCTTGAAGCAGAGACCGTTTCAGCTAATGAAGCGGTGAGGGAGCTTTTAGCCATCAGGCAGACTTTGAGGGATATGGGTATTGCCCTCAATGAGCCTACCACCCTATACGAGGACAACGAAGGAGCTATGTTTGTTGGCAGAACGGGGGCTCGGGGAATCACGCACTAAGCACATCGACGTACGGTATCATTTCCTTGCGAAACTCGTAAAAGACCGGGTAGTTATTTTAGTTCGCGTATCGTCTGAGGATAATGTCGCGGACATTTTCACCAAGATTAATTTCACGCATGATAAGTTTAATCATTTAGCGGATAAAGTCTCGGTAAGGCTGGACGAACTCAGTTTAAAACGGTTGGGTTTTGATTTCTTGCAACTTGTGAAATGATCAGGGAATTTACTTATATATTCGTATTTTATGGGCAATATTAATCGTATATCCGTATAGCTGTAATTTTTTTTGCATATATTATTTACAGAAACAGATGTTATAGGTACACGCTAGAGGGGCTGACCGCTCAGCATCCCTCCGACCTTCCATGAACGCGGCTAATTGTACGGATCCGGAGGTTGATCGCGCTCGGACTCTTGTGCGGATCCCAGAGTGTGATCGCGCTCTTGCTCGGGCCCGTGAGGTTGATCGCGCTCGGACTCTTGCGCGGATTCCAGTGCGTGATCGTGCAATTGCTTGGGACCGCGTGCCCACAATCTCTTACGTGTATATATATAAGTTACACTTATGAACATAATTGGTCCAGTACTATTATTATTACATTACATATAATATATTATAAGAGACCAAGTTGGGCCAGGATGGTTGGTGTGATGGGCGATTCATCACCTCTCGAAGGTTGACAGGCTCGGAATCCACCCCCTGTGCTGTACCAGACCGGTCGATAATTTGTCTCTTTTGACACCCCTTACGGGAAGCGCTTGCAAATTTTATGTAACCATGCTCATATATACGTGATCATATAGTAAATAGACAAATGCTTATATCTCTATTACATGAATTTATTTATGTATCTACTTGTGGTATATCATATCATATTCATATAACATTTGTCATTATTACATACTACCTTACTTGATAGTTATTATTTGAGAGGTTAGTTGGAGATAGGATAATAATCTTCTTCTCGTCGGAGAGGCCTCTTTATACAGTGGGTTCGCTGCCCTGCGTATATAATCTACTTGATATATGCTTGCCACGGGTAGAGGGGTAGCCACATCCGACAATACTTCTCGGAGAGAGTGAGGGTAAGTGTTCATAGTATGTTTTGAGTTTGTGTTTTCTAAGTTTCACAAAATAGTAATAGAAGTTAGGACCTGCAGTAAATTTTACTAATTTACTTTGCTTCAGGGGAGTGTTAGAACTAATAATCAATATTCATAGTTACAAGTGCCGGCAGTATAAGAGTAACGGTGTCGGTAGAGCCATTACTTATATCCGGCCAGTCATGTCGATCTGCGCGCCTTCTGCTGGTTTGGCGCGTTATTAAAGCTTTGTTACCGCAGGCTGCAGACGCGGTGAGTTGTGAGTTCCGGATCATTATATTAAGTAGTATACTGGTCAAACACAAAAAAAAATACTAAAAATTAAAAACTCATTACGCTAGCCGTTCCACCGCACTAAATCTATCCAATTGACATATGGCTTGAATAGTGCCGGAATCTTAATTAATAGTTAAGGGCAGGCAGTATCAAAGTAACGGTGTCGGTAGAGCCTTTACTTATGATCCGGCCAGTCCGAGTCAAGTTACGTGGCGCGCTCTGTTAGTGCTTTTCTCATAAAGTTGTGATGTACTGCTGATAGAGCGTTGTAGCTATCATA